>JAQPPZ010000645.1:0-58419 GCA_028583015.1 Wollemia nobilis | reverse complement strand
ATTAAAATAAAGCCTATAAAATCTAAGCATTATATAGCTATTGGCTAAAGAAGGTAGTGGCATATAAAATAAGGTGGTAAGTCAAAGCATCCATGTAGAGCAAATTTTGAGAAGCACACCAACAATTCGCATGCATGAAGAAAAGGAGATCACATGGATCGAGAGGTTCTAATAATTGGTAATACAGTTATACCAAAATATTTTCTAAGTTACCATAGAGCATTCAAGAGCCTATCAAGTTGATAACTACAATGACCAAACTTGAGGTAACAGGTAACCATACCAATTTTTGATTTAGTTGCTTAAGAAAATTCATTCTTCATTGACCTACCAGAGGAAATGAATGGAAGGAGGGCTAACAAGATAATGGACCTCAAGGTTTTTCTCTCTAGTAGAATAGGTCTATAAAAAAATATCTCCCATTGTTGCATCCTATGAGCTCTCGAATGGAGTTATTATCTAAGTTTTCCTATTTTGCTTCTTCTTATGGACTCTACACCCAATAGATAAGGATATTGCTTACTAGGTTATTTTCCTTCTACAAGCAAGAGTCCCCTTATGAGTAGACAATCTATAGTGAAGTCTCACTACTCTAGGTAAGCACATCCTACAAAAAGGAGAGGATATGATGAGCCAAATTACTATCCAGAGCTAAGCACAATGAGAGGACTTGAGGCCCCCTCCATATTTCAAGTAGTTTATGTTAAGATAGTGTTGAGTATGTTAATGAGAAAATCCTATGCCAAATATTATTAGCATATTCAAAACTCCCTATGCTATGAGGTAGAGGTAACCACCTAAATTGGATCAACAAGAAGTTTTAGAATTTTTGGTGGTAGTTAAAATGACCCTCACCAACAACTAGAGCCCTAGATCCTTTCCCATGGTAACTTAAAGGGATTTTTTATTAATAAGGTTTCTACCCACTAACAACCTTGAATCCATCCTCCTACCAAATGTATGGGTGTGATGAGTGAGCCATCCTTTGTTGGTAATTAGGTTTGTAGCGCATCATATGCCCTAGTGGAATTACAAGGCAACATTGATAACACCTCAATGAGGTGATACCTAGGAACCATAGGGAAGGAATAGAACTGGGTTAGGGTGCTCAAATGAAGGATTCATAAGGTTGTCCAAGACTTTAATCCATGAGGAAGTTCCCCTAAAAATCCATGGAAGAAGGGAGAAAATTGACCAATAACTAGATAAAGAGCATAGTTCAGGATTACTATCAAATGTTGAAGTCTAACAATTCCCCCATAAAGACAACGTCAAAGCATCAGAATATGGTAGGATGGAGTAGAACCAAAAGGTTGGTAGTATTTCAAGAACCACTTGCAAGGCCTCAAACACTAGAAATCAAGAAAATATGAACTAAAGAAAGTACCAATCAAACTCGGTGAAAGGAACAAGGACTAGGCATGCACATAAGTAGGGCCCACACTACCTTGGGATCAAAAACTAGGCTTTGCTAACAAGCAATGGATGGCACCATATAAGCTTGAGTTTCTAAGAAATCCCCTAAAGACATCACCTTGTCATAAGAGCATTTATGATGATTGTACCTTAGACCAGACTCTAGATTTTCCAAAATGAATGTAGCATAGTAACCCAATTTCAACAACCAGGGAAAACTAGGTGCTCTTACCCATAATAGTGGGGAGAATTCTGAATTTTGAATATTGAAGCAGACTATAAATAGCCAATTTTGTAATATAGTAAGGAGGAGAGAAAGTGCTAGTTCCTTGTGTGTAATATCTGGTCCAATTAGTGTTTTCTTCTCATTTCTCTTATGTATTGGTCTGGACTCGAACACTAATTAATTCTATATACACACCCCTTCGATCCCTTTTATTGTAGCATATGTAATTTACTATTTTTAGAGTGTATATATATATGTGATTTGTAGCTACTTGTTTTCTACCATATTCTTTGTGTGAATGCAAGTTTATATGGGAACCTCATGACTAGTATTTGTACCTTTCTTGTGCAAGCTTCATAAAAACTAATATCTATGTTGTAAAGATACATATTCACTTTCCTAGCATGGGTGGATCATGTGTTCACTAATCCCATCAATGCATAGAGAGATTTTATTTCTTAGCACATCATCACCCTTAATTTAAGCTAGATAGGTTTTATCTCTTTCTTTATTATTTTCCTCCTAACCCTTTTCTCAAACAATATTCCATAGAGTAGACTAGAGTAGGAAGAAGTGTGCTAAGAAAACATCCAAACAAGGAGTCAACCTTGGTAAAAAACCTCATAGGTCATCCTCAAATTTATATCCCATACTCTCCAGACTTTTGAAACTATACACTCCATACGAGGCGCATGCATTGAACGCACCTAGCAACTATAGTGGTGGTCATCATGCCAAAGAGTGTACTGGAGAAGATTTGGTTCTCAACACAATGGAAAAAGAAAGAAGAGCATGGAAGACCAAAAATTATGTATTTTCCTCTTTAACTCATCCAATTCTCTTTCATTTCTTAGTCTCTTCAAATTTGAAAATGGGTTTTCTCCTATTTGATCCATATTTAATCATGATCATGTAATGTTAGCATCACTATAGTGTTAATACTTATTGGTGTTACATGATGCTAGTTTGTTAAGATGGTATTATGTTGATGCTACATCATTGCATAAAAATTCTCACTAGCATTGGTGCAACATCACCCTCACACTAGCTATAAAAATGATTCAAGTTTTTAATAAAATACTAGCTACAATACAAAAATGATCCTCTAATAGTGCTAGATGTGATATTAAACTCTCAAATAGAAAAAAGAACTAACAATAAAAATTAAATCCAAAAAGTAAATAAATATGAAAATAGTGGGATAAACAAACTTGCACTATTGATATTTATGTTGAAATATAAAATAAAACAAATATTAGCTTCAATCTATAACTACTTCAAGTCTTGCAATCAATGATCAATAGGAATTTCTCTTGAAGCACAAAAAAATTCTAAAAGCTCTTCAAGTTGTATTTGATGCATCATTCATATTGTGTGATGCTTTTACTTGTTATTTTGTTGTTCTCAAGCACTATCATTGCTTGAGAACAATAAAATAACAAGTATACACACAATGACATTTGCATAACCTATTCAAAGGGGTAGCAAATGATCATGGAGAAGATATATTGAAGAAATATATATATAAATATTAATGTAATTATTGTAATAATAATGATTAAAATTGTATAGTTATTTTTTTAATATCATAATAATAAAATTGTTAACAAATTATTTAAAGATTTATTGTTATTAGTTTGTAAAGAAAAATGCACATAACTCAATACTATTTGAGAATAACTTGATTAAAAGAATACAACACTTTAAAATAATTTGAAACTTTTTGTATGCATGTGATAAACAAAAAAGGAACCTTGAACATGTCAAAAAGGTTTTTACACTCATGAAAAATATTTAGTGTTATTTATTATTGTTACAAAGATGTTAGTTTGTACTAAGTTGACATTATATTAGCATTACATCAATACACAAAATGTTTATTAGCATTGGTCTAACATCACCCTAGCTATGACAAATTATTCATATTTTTAATAAAGTGCTAATTAGAATGCCCAAACGGCCATGTGATGGTACTAGATGGGATGTTAAACTAGAAAAATGAAAACAAATTATTAAGACAAATGAAGTTCAATAAGTAAACAAAGATGAACATAGTGGGACAATTAAGCTTGCAATATTGATACTTATATTTAACTCTAAAAATAAATAGGATTGCTTTTGTTATCTTACCTTTAGCTCATAAGAATGATGTATGTATAAAGATTCACTTTTTGGAAGCTTAATCTTGAAGCTAAGGAATTAAAAAAATATTTCAAGGCAAGTGTACTTTTATATTCAAAGATGAACATAGTGGGACAATTAAGCTTGCAATATTGATACTTATATTTAACTCTAATTGTTATCTTACCTTTAGCTCATAAGAATGTTGTATTTATAAAGATTCACTTTTGGGAGCTTAATATTGAAGCTAAGGGATTAAAAAAATATTTTCAAGGCAAGTGTACTTTTATATTCACCATGATTTTAATGATTAGTTAACCATATAATCAAGAATTATTTTAAATATAAATATGATGGCAAGAACAATTTTAAGATAAAGTTTTTTTTTGTGGAAAACATCCCAAAAGGGATGCCACTTTTGGGTAAGACCCAAGGAGGTAGGGGTATCCATTTCGCCAAAATTGCCCAGGGCCTGAACCTGGTCTACTACCTTTGACATACTCAAGGAGCAAACAAACACACAATAAAATTTAAATAAATAAATAAAAATAAAAATAATAAAATAAAATAAAAACATGCTCCTTGAGTGTTTCAAAAAGATAAAGCACAACCAAACACACACAATAAGATAAAACAAATCACAACACGAACCATATAGAACAAACACAAGAACAACATAACAAAACACAAACATGACAAAAAAAATTGAACACTACAAAGACATAACAAAAAAAAACATGAAAAACAAAAACAACCAAAACCTAAAAAATTAAAAAATAAATAAATAAATAAAAATACAAATAAAAATAAAAATAAAAAAATAAAAAAACAACCAACAATAGACAATAAACAAAAATTAAAAACATTGAAAAAACTCACACACAAAAACATGAATTAACACAAACATACATAAACACAAGAACAAGAACAACAAAAACACAAGAACAATAACAAAAAACACAAGAACAACAAAAAACAACACAAAGAACACAAAAACAAAACAACAAAACAAAACACACACACCTCAAAAAACTAAACGAACATAACAATGACCTTTCTATACCAAAAGACTTTTAAGCCAAGAATCAACAGAGGAAACAAAAGAAATAATAGTTTGAGCTAGGGAACTAAAATACCCTGACTAAACCAAAGAGAAGCAAAAATAAAGCAAGAACAAACTAGGTACCTTTAGAACTGGAGCCATCCAAAGAAATGATAGAAAGAAGAGCTTCCCTTATTTGCGAAGCCCACCATCTAGGAGGGTGTCCATAACAAGTAAGATCACCATTGTCCAAAGCCCAATTAGCTAAAGCATCAACACTCTTGTTTTGATCTCTGACCACATGATTGTAATCAACTTTCAAAAATCTCATCTAGATTAATTGAATCTTCTCAATAATTATTTTTATTCTCCAATCAACCTTATGATTCTTAGGAGTCTTCAAAATATTAATCATGAGTTGAGAGTCAGACTCAACTAACACCTTTTCCCATCCAACCTTAGTAGCCTCTTGAAGGCCTCTAAGGATACCATACCCCTTAGAAAGGGTATTGGAAAGAATACCCAAATTATCAGCAAAATTAAAAACTAGGGAGTCATCTGAAAGTCTACCAATTCCTCCCGCACTAGCATTTCCAGGGTTCCCTCTAGAGGCTCCATTAGTATTGACTTTACCAAAATCCTTAGGAGGAGGTTGCCAATTTCTTGTCCTATCCATCTTACAAATACTCACATTCCCTTTAAGTTGGTTGCCCTTAGAAGATTTAATCTTCAATATTTGCATCACTTGATCCCATCTTTGGTGGAAGTTTTGGGGGTGATTAAGGAGTTGATGGATTGATTCAACTAAGTTGGCTATGGTATTTTGCCAAATATAGTGAATATCCTTCCTATCTTGATTAAAAATTTGGTTGTTCTTTTCATTCCAAATATTCCAAAGAAGAATGTTAGAACCCATCCAAACTAACTGCCTAATAAAATTATCAACACCCTCTTGTTTAGGCCAATCCCTCCAAAGTTGATCAAAAGTAAAAAATTGGACCACTGTAAGCCAAGTAAAGTGGCCATTCTTCTCCATAGCTAAGAGGCTAAAGTACACTCAATAAAAATATGCTTGAGAGTTTCTACATTCTTTCCACACATTTCACATCTAAAAGGGTCATGAAAACCACTCTTCATAAGTTTCTCACCAGTAAGCACCCTACGATGCAATAAAAGCCAAGTAAAGAACCTCACCTTAGGCCAGAGCTTTTGAGCCCACAAATGAGAAAAGATATCAGAATATTGGTTGGGATTATTATGGCATAAGGTCAAATAACCTTGAGCAACTGAATACTCACCCTTAGTAGTGTTGTTCCATCCAAAACAATATTTTTCATGGGACCAAGAGAGAGATATCATATGAAGGATACCTTGGATATCTTGTCTTTGCCTTTTTGGGATTTGAATAGGCCAGTCCTCAATAGGGATCCAATATCTACCAACCTTTGAATTACCAGTATGGTACCGATAATAATTAGCCACCTTTATCCAGTTAGCTCGGTGAAGCTCCTCCATCCAAGGCCTCCAATCGGGAAACTGAGTTATCAAAGGCTTGTGACCATCCCAAGAATCTATCAAAAAATTTATCTGTTGACCATTATGAATGATCCAAAATAAATTTTTCTTTATCAAATCCTCACAAGTCTTAATAATTGCTAAAATGGGAGAACCTTTGGTAGGAAGATGATAGTGAACAAGGTCTCCAGGAGTTTTGTTCTCAGCATATTTAGCACGAAGATTATTGGCACAAAGAGCATTGGGGTTATGCAAAATCCTCCAATATAATTTAGTAGCTAAAGCTTTGTTGTTATTAATAGAAGGCTGGAATCCTAACCCCCCTTCATTCTTAGGAAGACATAAAGTGTCCCATTTCACCAAGGCCCATTTTCTTTTTTCCTTAGTACCACTCTAGAGGAATTGATGACTAATTTGATCTAGTTCATGAAGAACAGCCTTAGGGATATTCAACATGGAAGAAACATAAATAGGAATAGCTTGAAGGACTAATTTTACCAAGGTGATTCTACCCCTAGAAGAAAGCCACCTGTTGGTCCACTTTCTAATTTTCTTCTTGACTTTGTCCAACAACCAATTCCAATATTTTTTTTTGCCTTTGAATATTTATGGGAATACCTAAATAAGTGATCGAAAGGGAGTACTTCTTATATCTTAATTTACCCAAGACCATGGATTCCTTTCTGGTAGAGCAGTGAAATAAAATAACTTTAGATTTATCTTCATTGATCAACTACCCAATAGCCTTAGAAAAATAGTTAATGATTTTCTTAATATTAGAAGCTTCCTTAACTATAGCTTTACCTAAAAGAGTAGAGTCATCAAAAAATTTAAGATGAGAGATAGGTCTAGCTCCATGAGTAATGGTAACTCCCTCAAGGGTTTTGTTTTCCCTCTTCTTGGTTATAGTCCTACCCAAGCATTCAGAAAGAATGATGAATAAATAAGGGGATAGCAGGTCACCTTGCCTAATATCTCTAGAAGTTGGGAACGACTGAGAAGTCCTGCCATTGATAAGAACTAAGTAGGAAATAGAAGATATACATCCCATAATCCAATCCATCCAATCCTTAGAGAAACCAAATTGCCTCAAAACTTTGATAAGGAAGTGCCAATCCACTTTGTCATAAGCTTTGGATAAGTCTAATTGAATGAACATGGAAGGAGATTTTTGCATATCCATGGAATGGATGGCTTCCTGGGCAAGAACTATCTCATCTACTATTTGATGCCCTTCCACATAACCCCCTTGTTCAGGGGAAATAATATTATGCAAAAGATGCTTCAACCTTTTTACCATGATCTTAGTAATTATTTTGAGAAGAACATTACATAAAGCAATAGGTCTAAAAGCTAAGATATGATCAACCTCTTGAGCTTTTGGAACAAGAGTAATATAAGTTTTATTGATAACCTTCAAAATTTCTTTGGCTTTCCTAGCTTATTCCACCACCTCTAATAAATTAGAATGAAGGATATCCCAGAACTCTTGGTAGAACTCAATGGCAAAACCATCAGGACCTGGGGTTTTCTCTTTTTGCATTTAAAAACTACCTATTGAATCTCATTGATAGTAACAGGATTAGTCAAAATAGAGTTCTCCTCAGAAGTGATAAGAGAAGGGATTGCTTGAAGAACATTTTGTTGAGAAGTTGAGTCAAGAGGAGTAGCAATAAAAATATTGAAAAAGTAATCGACAACAATAGAGTTCATGCCATCCCAAGTATAGAAAATATCTCCAGAATATGATTTCAGGGAAGAAATAAAGTTGTGAGATCTTTGAGATAGAAGAAATTTGTGGAAGAAATTTGTGTTTCGATCTCCTTCTTTGAGCCATTGAATTCTAGATTTTTGCTTCCATAAGAGTTCTTCTCTTTTTCCCATTCCTCTAAATGAGTTGTGAGTTTAATTTCATCTGCACTTCTATTCTTTGTGAAGCCATCTAAATGGATATTCTTATTCAAATTTTCAAGTTGAGCAATAACTTCATATTTTTTATGAACATCCCCAAACCCCTTTCCATTCCAAGTCTTGATTTTGGATTTAATGTATTGCAGTATTTTGGCAAAATAGAACATCTTAGTCCCATACCTAGGCTTACATTCCTTCCACCATTGTTGCACATGAGGTCTAAAGGAACTGTCTTTGAGCCACATTAAGTTGAAAATGAAAAGGAGAGAAACTCACATTGGTTTTTCACATTTCCACCATGATTGGCCAGTGATCCAAACCAACATTGTTAAGAGTCTTCACTTTAGGAATATGACCATGGATTAAGAAATTTTTAGAAAGCAAAAACCTATTCAATCCCTCCATTATACAAGCTAAGCCTTTCCTTCTATAGACCAAGTTATTAGGCCATTATCTGGTTGGATGTCCACAAGATGGAGGTTTGAAATATATTCGCTCATGAGGTCAGTGCTTTTGTCCAAATTTCTATTTCCCCTTATTTTTTCATCCAGAGAGAGGATGGTATTGAAATCTCCTCCAATAAATATCCAAGCTTTAGGAAAATGAGAGATAATATGAGTTATATCCTTCCACTATCTTATTTTTCTCCAAAGTAGTCAAAGCATTAAGGTTGGAAGTCTACTTTGAATAGCTATAGCTAAAATACCCCAACTACCAACCATATGGTGAATAACTACATCTTTTGGGTCCCAAAGACAAGCAATGCCACTAGAGATCCCCTAGGAACTGAGGAAAATAACTTTTCTAGCTAGCCAAATTTTACTAGCAATTGAGTCCATATCCTCCATTGACATCTTTTTTTCTTGAAGGAAAATAAGATGTGGATGATTTATCTGAATCATTCTTCTAATTTCATTTTGTTTGAAAGACTCCCTTTGAGTCCTCTAATATTCCAAGTGATGATCTTCATTAATACCAAGGCTAAAAAAGTTGGGAAGGGCATTAATCTTACATTCCTCTACAAGCTTTTCACCTTTTTTACCATATGATATTGATTGGTCTTGCGACCTACCTTTGATTAGAATCCATCTTCAATTTTTTTCCCCTATTTTTTGAATTACTCCAATTGAATCTAAGATGGCTTCTAACCTTGAAGAATGCTCGTACATAGTCAATATTTTACTTGAGGGTTCAAAAGAGTCTATATTGGGACCTACATTATTTGAAGTTTTGACATTTAAAAGATTGTTTTTCTTGTGTAAATTTTCTCCCTTTTTCTGTTGAAAACCTTTGATTTGTTAGTTTGTCTTTGAGTTCTTCCCTTCATCTTTAAATTGAGTTTCTAAGATTTTTTTTTCCATTATTTACCCTTCCTCACTTGGGACATCATTTGTGGAAAGGATTTCAAACATATTAGTCCTTTGATGACTTCATAATGGTATTTTTTGTTTTTTTTTTAGGCTTTGAAATATTTTGAGTTTTCATAGTCCTTCTTGTCCAATTTTTTCTCCCCTTCTTTCGCTTTTTTCCCCTTGGGCTTTCCTAAATTTCATTTTTCTTATTCTTTCCTTGGGGGGGGGGGGGGGGGGTTTTTTTTTTTTTAAAAGGGGGGGCTTAAAGATATATTTCCATATTGGATCCCTTGAAACATATCATGCTAAAATATTGATTATAAACCATAAAACTATTGGCTTCTAGGACCTGAAGGCCCTAAAAACCAACCTTTGGAGTTGCTTGCATTCAACCCAGATGAAACCCTCGCATAGTTGCTTGCCAAAAATTTTGTTCACACATAGGGATTCACTAGGATTTTTGCTCCAAATGATCTAAAAATTGGTGGAGCCATTCCAAGTTTTTTCTCGCACCTACCCTAAAATTTCAGCTCAATTCAAGTTTGAATGAGTGAAATATGGCCGACACAAGTTTGAAAGTTTGGGTAGTTATGCGAAAAATGTCTCTCCTCAATCAACTTCCTCTTCATCTGGAACTCAAAATACTTGATCTTATCTCTCGGGATTTTGTTTGGATCCCTTGCTCTGCCTTCTTAAACCTTTCAAAACACATGCGATTATTCCTTTTGCCTTAATAAACTGATGATTTTTTTTTACCATGGTCCCGGTTTAAGATAAAGCTTGATGCTTAATAAAATAACGAATAATAAATTTTTGAGTCTTTTTTCCTATAAAAAATGATATTTATGTTTCAATTGGCGTACCACCAATGAACTACTAAAATCAACTAACCTTTATTTCTAAATAATTGCAACATAAAAGAACTATGACAATCAACTAACCTTTATTGTACTAAATATTTGCAACAAAAAAGAGCACTTGGATTGCATAAAGTTTTTTGTGTTTTGAAGGATTGATATTATGTATTAACATTTGATAACATAATTGTATTCTAACCATTACCAACATCTAATGCAAAATCATTAGAAGACAACTTTATTATACTCAATGTTAATTATCATGCACAATACTAGCTTTTGTTGAAAGAAATTAGATTGGTGTCAAGATGTTATTACCAATTTGGATATAAATTATATTCTCAAAAGACATATAGAACATAGTAGTTTGAATAAAGACATATTTTTAGTTAATTTTTAATCATTTTTTACTTGCAAAGATTCTAAAATTAAATAAATAATTTGCAAAGAAAAACTATGTGCATGGGGTAATAGGTTTCAAATTCAACATTTTCTTAAAATCCAACAAAATGTAAATAAAGTCATCAACCTATTTCTAGTTTTGATAATTAAACAATACATAGGATCTTCTATATTTAAAATGAATTTATTTAGGATATAGAGGAATTTGATTTTAAATTTATGAGAATATTGTATTCTATATTTAAATATGTATTGCCATATATTAGGTCAAAGTCTTAGTGAAGTAAATATCGAATGAAATAATTATAGAGAGATGTCAAAGTCTTCAATATATAACTATTTTAAGTCTTGCAATCAATAATTATGAGGAATATTTCTTGAAATACAAATATTTTCCATAAAATATTTAGAAGTTCTTGTGTTTTATGCACCACTTATATTGAGTGATGCTTTCCCTTGTTATCGCCATTGCTTGTTTTTTATTTATTTTTAATTAAATGATAGGGAATATTGGTAAAGCCCTCTTTTATTCATCAAAATAATATCAAATATGTAAAGTATAATAATAATGTAACTATGCATCAAAAATGTATTCTTGATTAAGTAGACATAAGTTGTAATTATTTGTAAATTGTTATTAAATAGAGGATAATATATGAACAAGAGGGACATGGAAGTTGGGTGTAAGTGTTTTCTAATTGTTTGGTGGGTAGATTTATCAAGGATGGATGGAATTTAGTTAATATCTATAAAAAAAATCTCATAGGATTGATATAATATTCTTGAAAACAATTCTTGTGTGATAGTTTTTAATAAATTAGAGATTAAAGGTTTGAGGCTTTTAATCTAAGTCATGGTCTTGTGTTCAAGATTTGTTAATTTGTTATATTAATGAAATGCTAGGATCTAGTAGCATGCCAACTTTTCTTTTGTTACTCACTTTTGTTGTTCCTTTATGTACATGTTCCTTTTGAATTCTCATTTGGATTTTAAAGTCCTATACATGGCAATTTATTCAAATTCAATCAAATATTTAATATTGACAAAATTAAACATTTTTAGAACTTTGAGGATTTTATTTTTCTTATCAATTTTTGTTGTATTATACTTTTTTAATACAATTTGATACTTTTTTTTATTAGGGTAAAAACAAGATTTTGAAAGGGCCCCAACACTTTTACAACAAAAATTCAGCCCATCAATTACACAACTACCAAGGGAAAATAGCCATATATCCCCTAGATGCAAGATAAATAGTATCCATCATAGACCCCAATTAGCTGCAATCCTACGTTGTGAACTTTTCTAAGTCCTCATGGACCACCCTAGGGGGGATCCATCTCGTATCCTCTTCTTTAATGGTACCAAATTTCATCAGCCATTCTACTGGTTTGTTACCTTCTTTATAGACATGAACAAAGTCAACTTCTTCAAAATATTTTACAATCTCTCTAATATCTTGCACAATGTAATCAATTTACCAATTAGCTTCTCCCTCATTTTTCAAAATATTGTTAATATTCAAGGAGTCTCCTTCAAAGATAACTTTTTTAGCACCTAGATCCTTGGCTAGCTTTACACCCAGATGCATTAGCTCAATTGGTTAGATTCCTCAACATTCAAGGAGGAGGCCCAGGTTCAAATCTTATCAAACAATACATGGATAATATCCAAGCTTTGTTGTAATACCACTATGTGGTGATGATGTCATATAGGTGGGACCCATTTCAATCCCGTATAACTAATTTAATATATATATAGAGAGAGATATTTAAACAAGATTAAGATTAATTTTTTCTTACATGGTGGAATCACCCGTTGTCCACCCCTATAACCTCCAAGCCACATATTTTTAAACCTTTTACTGCCCGTCCAGGTCTGAGGTTTGAACCTGGAATGTTTGTCCCCCTTACGAGGTTTCGTCGCACCAATTGGTCTACACCTCAAACCTAAGATTAATATTAAATTATATCTTTATGATTTGTTTTATTAACATACACATATTAAATATTGATAATCATTATCAAATAGTTGGAGCTCAACAGGTTAAATATATCAACTTCCAAAAGTGGAGACAAGTTTCAAATCTTGTTAAATGATATATGTGTAATTACTAAGAAGGTATAGTATGGTTCAAATCTTGTTAAATGATATATGTGTGATTATTAAGAAGGTATAATATTGTGGTAACATGGTTATGATGTAATATGAGTGGGGTCCGCTTAAATCCATACAAACAAACTCATACAAATAAAATTATTAATTACTTAGTATTTTTATGATTTCTATATTTCTCATTTTAAAACAACTCTATGCTTAAAAAAATATTTCAAGTCATAGTTGTTATACATGTAGAAGACCAATGTTCAGATATTGTAAAATAATATATGTGTAATTACTAAGAAGGTATAATATGGTGCAAATCGTGTTAAATGATATATGTGTAATTACTAAGAAGGTATAATATTGTGGTAATATGGTTATGATGTAATATGAGTGGTCCCCGCTTAAATCCATATAACCAACTCATACAAATAAAATTATTAATTACTTAGTATTTTTATGATTTCTATATTTCTCATTTTAAAACAACTCTATGATTAAAAAACATTTCAATTCATACTTGTTATACATGTAGGAGACCAATGTTTAGATCTTGTAAAATGATGTGTGTAATTGCCAAGATAATATAATATTGTGGTAACATTGTTATGATGTAATACAAGAGGGGCCCATTTCTATCCATATAACCAACTCAAAAAGTAAAGTATTAATCATTTAATATTTTTAAATTTTTATATTTCTACAAATAGGAGGTCTAAGGTACAAGTCTAATGGGGGGTAGAGTTGCACCCTATACATTGATAATGATATTTTGGTTGGTTAAAGACATATAGGTAAATAACATCTTCCATGAATATCATCTCATATAACCTATTGTCTCGTGGACATTAAAAACTAGTTTACTTTTAGCTTTTTTAACAAAACAATTGATTAAAAAATTATCATGTGAATAAATACTTAATTGGAGCCTCTCTCAAAGCACACATCATGAAGGGGTATAATTATTTTTATAAGACTAATAAATAGGGGTCTAATTAATAAATGTCTTAGAGCATGAAAGAGAAAATTTATTTTCTATATATAACTATTGCATAGGAAGATACAAAGTAGTAGTGATGGTTGATACAATGAAAAGAGACTTTAAAGTATCAATTATTATAAGTAACCCCTTAAGATGTGTGGTTTGTGATAGCATCTTGCAAAAAAAATTAAATTTTTGATATTGAATCAAATGACAATAAAAACCTTCATGGGAAAATCCTCTCTACTTTAAGGGTTAACTCTCTCTAAAAAAATGAAAATTTTAGTAAAGATTCGGGAGTGAGGATGAAGCGTGAGCAAGAAGCGTAAGTAGAAAGCAGAAATCAAAGTTCAAGAAAGGAATGAGCACCACTTCTTGTTCTAAATCTTATGAGAAACTCAAAAGCTAAATGATTCATGTGAAGAAAATATAGATAACATGGAAGGAAAGTCATTTTTGAAAGTTCTTATCGAAAGTAAGAATGCCCTAGTTGAAAGTAAGGATGCCCTAGTAGGAAGTATGGATGCCCTAGTTAGAAATAAGAGGAAAAGTGAATATATGGAAAAACTTATCCAGGTAGTAGATTTTATACCATAAGTGATTATCAAGTATGATATAATGGTTCTTAAAACCATAGGGTTGATATGTAAGTTCTATGGATACTAGTTAGTTTTTTTTAGATTCAAAATTGGATCAAGTGGGAATGGGGATTGAAATCAAATTGCTCCATGAATTTTATTCCAAAATATTCTTCCCTTATTATCTTCTTAAATTCATTAATAAAAATAAAATAATGGCTGGTGGGACCATGGAGTGAGATTTTTCTATGGAGACAAAAACTAGTAAAAGGCTTCTAGTGTGGATTAGGATTTTTGAATTTTCTTATCAACTCATAAATAATGAGGTTTAGAAGAATATTGGAAATACTATAGGTAAGTTCATCCAATAGGGACCAACTACTAAGGAGAGAAGGCATGTTGTATACACTTGAATATTTGTTCCCATGGATATTTCAAAATATTTACCGTAATCCATTAGGATTAAATATAAATCAAGAGGATGGGATCAAGAAGAGAACTATGAAAATATTGCATTCCAATGTAATATCATGAAACTAGACAATGGCAAGAAATTTCAAAGCAAAAATGTTGTAAAAAGATATGAAAAATATTGGACTTGAGGCAAAATTTAATATGAAACATGGAGATCATATCATAGGAGAAACTAGGTCAAATCAAGGATTTTCTACTCCTAAAAAAGTGGCACAAAAAGCCCCTCTACGTCACCAAATGGAAAAGGCCATTATAGTTAACTTGAGTCAACTATTAGGAGAAAAAAATGACACAGGGGATGAGGTAGTACAATACACAAGTTCAAATATAGGATTTAAAGGTGCAAAGGAAGATATGAAAGCAAATTTTAAAGCAAAGGAAGATGGGGAGGAAAATTTTAAAGTGAAGGAGGAAGGAGGTCAAGTCTAATCTAGGTAAATCATCTTCATTTTCCTCAAGAAACATAAATCTCTCCTTGTAATAAAAGTGAAAGTAGTATAGAGTGTATCCATTGCACTTAAGGGTTTCAAGAGTAGCACAATAAAAAATAAAAATAAAAATCATATGGAGGATATTCAAGGAAATTTAGGGTTTCTAAGGTAGCATAAGAAAGTAATGACTATGGAGGATCATATGTGCACTTTAAGATTTTTAGGGCAACATAAATATGTATATATGAGGTTATTCCTTGCATTTTATATTCCTTAGGACAACAATAATCTTTAGAAGATATGTCACATTATGAACAATATTAAAAAGTAGAATAGATTGATGAAGATGAAAGTGTTGGTGGGGAATCTTCACAAAATATTAGGCCATTTTTTTAAATATCTCATATTTTAGGAGCCATATATGCGTGAAGGTTATTTGATCCAACTAATTATTGGACCAATTTGTGTGGAATTTAAAGATCTTTAAAATGATTGGTCATATGAAATAATTTGAGCAATATTAAGGGAGATATAACACTATGAATTCAACCATCTGGAACAAGGGCAGTGACAATTTGTCAAGTTGTAAAAAACAAAATTGCAAATATCTATCATCCAGGGTTTGGATGATGGAAGTAGCAATGGAGAGCTAGGGATTCAATGAGGCAATACATTCTGTCTAGGCATAAAAATTTTTAGCTAAGTTTTTTTTCCCTTTTTTATCTTAAAAATTTTGCATGCAAATTATTATAATTTTTTTATCAAATATTATATTCACTATAGGATATTCTGGTAAATTTTAATAGATTTTGAGTTTTAGTTTCCTTCCCATGGACCGATTTATAGCTAAATCCTTAGAATCATCTCTAGTAGTAGAGGTTAGTGAACGTACCATATAGGATCATTCCTTGTTACTCAAATATAGGGTAGTTTCCAATAATGGATATTGGCTAGGGGCTTCAGCCTTGAGAAAATGGATTGATAGGAGTTGGAAGTCTCCAAGAGTGATTTTATCCTTTATTCCAAGAGGTTTCTTTGAAGCCAATTTTTTCTAGGAAAAAAAGAGATAGAAGCCTAAAAATTGGTCCTTGGTTTATGGGAAGAGCATAACTCTCCCTTACCCACTGGTATGAAGGATTTTCTCCAAAAAATTTAAATCTATCCCTAGTACTAATTTGGGTTAGGATGTATGGGTTGACCATTCAATTTTGGGAAATGGATACCTTCAAGGCAATAGGCAACACTCTAGGTAAATTCCTTGAGATTTTAAAAACTATAAAAGATGGATTATTGGCTATTTATGCTTGGATATTGGTCATGATTGATATAAGTAAAGTTTTACCATAATCAATCATTCTTAATCATGGGAATAATATGTGGACCCAAACCATATATTATGAAAATATATCTTTTAAATGTAGAATATGTCATGAGGTGGAACATATTGAGAGATCATGCCCTAAGAAGAGTCTAGCATAATCATATGTAGAAAATTGCAAGAGAAACTTACAAATGGATATGGATGAGGATGGTTTTCAACTTCCAAAAAATAAATCTAGACAAATGAAAGAAAATAAATAGTGGAGACTAGTAATTAAGGATATTAGAAGAAATACCACTTCTTTTGAGGCTTTAGCCTATGAAGAAAAAGTAGATCAAAGCTTAGAGGATATTATACAATGGGTTTGGCACATTATCAATGCTTAGAAAAAGTGTTATCCTAATTTAGGGATAAACATTCTCGATGAACTAAGGAATGTGTCTCATCATATTTTGAAGACTCTCTTGATGTACCATGCACCATTCAAGAGAAAAAAAAAGGTAAAAAAATACAATGTTAGATGTTAATACCTCTACCATTAATAAGGAAATATCATAAAATGAGCAGGACAAGTCAAAAGATTTTGTAGTAGATCCAGGAGAGGATAAATATAAGGAAAAATAATGTTGTGAAAGAATATTGAGGAATAGAATAACAAGACCTACTCTTGATACAGGTAAGGCAAAAAGAGGAAAATTCTCAAATTATCAAACAAGATCCAGGGAAGCAACAACAAACATAGAGAAAGGAACACAAACTAAGTTGGTTGAACTTCTCTTTACTAAATAACAAAATAATATTGACAATTCGTAGGTAGGGCTAGTAACCCCTAATGAGATATGATTATCATCTCATGGAATATAAGGGGTGCTAATATCCTTTCCAAGTAGAGGTGTATTAGGGACCTCTAGTTAAGTAATAAGCTTGATATTATTGTATCCAAAAAACTAAAATGACAAAAGAAGTTTTCAAAACTATGAAAGTAGTATGGACGAAATGTGAATGGGATGTTATGGATTTTGAAGGAGCGATAGGAGGAATTATAACTTGTTGAAATCCTATTTGAACCTCCTATGTAACCATTCATCAAACTAGGCATTAGATAGTCTCTTTCATCACATGCTACTTTGCAGATATTTGTTTCATCCTTATCAATATTTATGGACCTACAACTTAGTCAGGCATATCAGAATTTTGGAGTGGGATTGAAGCCTTTATGAGAAGTAAATACCAAGAAACTCGATTCATGATCATAGGATATTTTAATGCCATAACCAAGCTAGAATAAAAAATTAGGGGAATTAAGAAATTAACCCAAAGTATGAGAGATTTCTTATCTTTTATTCAAAACAATAATCTATGGGAGGTTGAGTTTGAATAAGATAACTACACATGGACCAATAATAGGAGAGGTCAGAACCTAATAGCAAAAAATTAGACAGATGCATACTCTTAGATAATTGGCTAGATGAAGGGACTTGTTCTAAAATTAATACCTTGACAAGGATTGGTTCAGATCATTGGTCAATAAGAACATATTTTAAATATGAGAAAATATGGGAAGACCATCATCAATTTGTTGATATGATAGCACAAACATGGAATTCTTCAGGAAACTATGGGTTTTATACAGTTCCAAACCAAATTAAATCAATTACATCTAGATTAAAAGAATGGAACAAGAACACTTTTGGAAATATTTTTAGAAGAAATAATATGAAAAGATAAACTTTAAAAATTCTAAAAAGGTAATCATAATAATCCAAGCTTGAAAGAAAGGGAGTTGCTTAGTGAATATCATAATATTTTGAGTAAGGAAGAGAAATCTTAGAGATTAAAATCAAGATAAAATTGGTTAAAGGAGATAAAAATACAAATTTTTTCATAATATGGCTATATTATAGAGAATTGGTATCCGATCTAGTGTGAAAGCTTGGAATGTTGATGCTAGGAGTCCCAATTACTTGCAAAGTGGCTTAGGGGAATGTTGGAGCAATGAGCAAGACTCCACATTTGGATCATAAGATCTTAGGTTGGTTCAATGAGGAACCAGAAGCTCCTAGTTGGTTCATACCTTTAATAGGGTATGAGAGTAAGCAATCAAAATTAAAAAAAAAGGAGATAAAAGATAGAAGATAAAGAGCAGCAGCTTGAGTATACCCAAAGGAAAAATGGGGGGTGATGAGAAAAAAATTAAAGAATGCTTCCATGTTTGTGCAGTTAAAACTAGTTGTAGATTTGTTTGTCCTCTTTTTGTAGTGAGACTATGTTCAAAGTCTCAAGTTTGGCATATTCATTCTAGATATTCATTAAGTGAGTAAATTTGTTAGAAATTGCATGTTAATGTTGTTTCTAATTTGATGAATGAATTTATTGAAATTCATTTTGGGGTGTCAAACAACATAGAAACCATTTTCTTACTGCAGAATGAATTTGTTGAAAATAAATTTATTAAAATTTATTTTGGGGTGTCAGTCATTTCTTTTCATTTGTGCTTCACCTTTCTTCATTGGGAGATCACATGGCTTGTTGTGATATCCTTCGATTGTTCTATTTTTAGGACTGTGTATGACCCTGCATGGACTATCTTTGCAGATCTGCTCGGTGTTGGTGTTATAGCATTAGGTCCTGTGGAGTTTTCTATGCTCCGAGCCTTCCAAAACTATGTGTTTTTCCCTAAGAAAGAAAATATTATTCAAAAAAAAATCTCAAGGAGGTTTTTGCGGATGGTCCAGTGTTGTTTTGCGGATGGCCTTGGGTTATTTTGTGGATGGACCTGTGCTGGTTTTTTGGTGGTCACATTTCTTTTGTGGATGGTCCTGATTCATTTGTAGATGATCCTATTTTGTTTATGGATGGTCTTGCACTGTATTGCTTCATTATTTTTTTTGGGCCTTCTAAATATGTGAGGTTTTCTCCTATGTAGGAAAATCCTTCTCAATTTTGTGTGTAACTATGAGGATTTCTCTTGTGCAAAAAACCCTTTTCAAATTTATGTGTAACTATGAGGTTTTCTTTGTTTCCCATGCGAGGGCTTCTCTTCTCTTCCCGTGTGGCTTCCTCTCTTGCTCCTACGTGGGCTTATATTTTTCTATTTTAGTTGTTTTTCTCCAATAGACCACAAGGGCTTGTTTCTTCGGCTATTTTTTGATTGGAAACTCTTATCCCAACCTTCCTCTTTTTGTAAAAGGTTACGAGATCCTTTCAAAACCCCTCTTACCAATCAAAAAAATTCCTTGTGTGATGCACTTGGAATATTAGAGGACACATCGTGACCAAAAAAATAGGGTGGATGTTGTAGTTTGAAAGCATGGAGAAAGTTTTGTTTGAGAAATTACGAAAATATTGGAACCTTAAGCATTAAGGAGGATATTGTTGGAGAATATTAATTAATTATTTTATTTGTAATGCTTAAGGATTTGATAAGATAAAAGAAGCAATATTTAGGTGCTCAGCGGTAGGAATCTAGTTAGGTTTTTGTTATAGAAACCACATCTAACTATTTTGTATTCTTATTAAATGTATCAATATTCTTGAATGTAATATCATCATAATCATGATCATAATAAAAATGATACTTCCTCCTCCATTTTGTTAGCAACATTGTGTTTGGGTATTTATTTTTGTAAATGGTTGTTGTTCATTTGGTGCTCTATTTTTGGTTTCTTTATTTTGTAGGTCCTATTTTCAACAACATCTAGAATTAGTAAAATGAAATCAGTAAAAGAGGTTTGGATTGAAGATCAAAGTAAGGAAATTTTAAGGGTGGATGCCTGAAAAATCCTAGAATATCTCCACCAATTTTCACATCATTTGGAGCAACACATATCCTAGCGCATCCCTATGTGTGAACAAGATTTTTGGCAAGCGGTTGTGCGAGGTTTTCATCTGGGTTGAGTGCAAGCAGCTCCAGAGGTTGGTTTTCGGGGCCTTCGAGTCCTAGCAACCAATATTTTTGTGGTTTCTACTCAAGATTTTAGCAGGATATGTTGCAGGGGATTCAAGATGGATTAGAAATCTATCTCTTAATAGATCATGCTATGAACTTGAGTGACAATGAATTCCAATTTGCTGCACAAAATAAAAGTGAAAACCATACCTTTCCATGACGTTTAGGGCAAGGATTAAAGAGATCATGAAATAAGTTTCAAGCAGCTGATCAAAAAATGGCTCAGATCTCAAGTGATTTTGGTGCTAAGGTGCACCTACAAAATAAATCTACTATAAATCAAGGGTAAGAATTTCAAAGACTCAGCCCCAAAAATGAATTTTAGGGATGCCCTCCACGATGGACAGCCTCAGCCCAATGCTAATATTAATCTTAGGGCTTCCCATAAACCTCTAAGAATGCCTAAGATTGATCCCAGGAAAACGGAGTCATGATGTCTTAAAGCAGCTGATGGAACTCCTATTGTTAAGCTTGATATGGGTAACATTTAGATTGGCATTGAAGATCTAAAAAAAAGAGGACTAATTTGTTGGTTCGTGGGTTTACATATGAGCCTATCTGCTTTCAAATTCTAGGCTACAAAAAGCTAGAAAACTAAAGGTGAGTTACAAATCTCTATTTATCCAAATGGTTATTTTCTTGTTTTATTTGCTAATAATGAAGATAGAGAGAAAACTTTTCAAGGGGGTCCCTGGTTCTTTGGAAGGGTTGGGCTTTTCATGAAGCCCTAGCATACTAAATTTAAAGTTGAAGAAGGGATGCCTTCTATAGCTCCCGTGTGGGTTAGACTTTTTGGCCTCCCTATTGAATTTTGGAATCCTACTATTTTTTCTTCAATTATAAACTCTTTAGGAACTTTTATGATGACTGTTGATTGTACTCAAAATTTTGAACATATTATTTATGCTCGAATTTGTGTTTTAATGTATTTTGACAAACCCTTACCTAAAAATATCACATTACAATTTGGGGAAGACACTTGGGAGCAAGTAGTGGACTATGAGAACATTCCTTTTTGTTGTATAATTTACCATGAATATGGTCATTTGGCTAGTGCTTGCCCAAATAAAATTCCTTATCAAAATAAAGAAGATATAAACTCAGTAGGTTTCCAAATGCCTAAGAAGAAGAACACTAAAAAAAAACCAATTATGAAGGATCAATCAAAGTCATCTTCTAATATGTTTGAAATCCTTTCCATGAATGATGTCCCAAGTGAGGAAGAGGAAATAATGGAAACAAAAATATTAGAAACACAATTTAAATATGAAATGAAAAACTCAGAGACAAACCAACAAATCAAAGGTTTTCAACATAAAAAAAGGGAGAAAATTCACACAAGAAAAACAATCTTTTAAATGTCAAAACTTCAAATAATACATGTACCAATATAGACTCTATTGAATCCTCTAGTAACACTTTGGTTGTGTACAAGCATTCTTCAAGGTTAGAAGCCATCTTAGATTCAATTGGAATAAGTCAAGAAAAAGGAAAAAAAATTGAAGATGGATTCTAATCAAAAGGTAGGTCGCAAGACCAATCAATATCATATGGTAAAAGAAGGTGAAAAGCTTGTAGAGGAAGGTAATATTAATGTCCTTCCCAAATTTTTTAGCCCTGGTATTAATGAATATCATCACTTAGAATATTAGAGGACTCAAAGCGAGTCTTTCAAGACCCAGGTGTTGTAGGTGAGTTGGAGAGGAGAGGGCAATCCTCCAAGGGAGGTCCCAGGTTTGAATCTCCACCCTACCAAAAAGTTGAATTGGGTACCCAAAATCCAATTGATAATATTGGTGTGGGCAGGGCTAGGCATGACTCCCAAGTGACTTTGATGGTGTAGAACCCCCTGGTCATGGTCTCTTAGACCAAGGTGTCCCCTCAAGGGGTATTTTATTAAAAAAAAAGTATTTCAAAACAAAATGAAATTAGAAGAATGATTCAGATAAACCATTCACATATTGTTTTCCTTCAAGAAACAAAGATGTCAATAGAGGATATGGACTCAATTGCTAGTAAAATTTGGCCAGCTAGAAAAGTGATTTCCCTCAGTTCCTAGGGGACTTCTGGTGCCATTGCTTGTCTTTGGGACCCAAAAGAGGTAGTTATTCACCATATGGTTGGCAGTTGGGATCTTTTGGCCATAGCTATTCAAAGTAGATATTCTAACCAAATTATGCTCTGCATTACTGTTTATGCTTCGACTACTTTGGAGGAAAAAATAAGACAGTGGAAGGATATAAGTTATATTATCTCTCATTTTATTGAAGCTTGGATCTTTATCGGAGGAGATTTCAATACCATCCTCTCTCTGGATGAGAAAATGGAGGAAAATAGAAATTTGGATAGAAGCACTGACCTCATGAGCGAATATATTACAAGCCTCCATCTTGTGGACATCCAACCAGATAATGGCCTTATGACTTGGTCTAACAGAAGGCAAGGCTTAGCTTGTATTATGGAGAGATTGGATAGGTTTTTGCTCTCTAAAAATTTCATAATCCATGGTCACATTCCTAAAGTGAAGACTCTTAACAATGTTGGTTTGGATCACTGGCCAGTCATGGTGGAAATGTGGAAAACCAATGTGAGTTTCTCTCCTTTTCGTTTTCAATTAATGTGGCTCGGGGACAATTCCTTTAGACCTCGTGTGCAACAATGGTGGAAGGAAGGTAAGCCTAGATATGGGATTAAGATGTTTTGTTTTGCCAAAATACTGCAATACATTAAATCCAAAATCAAGACTTGGAATGAAAAGGGGTTTGGGGATGTTCATAAAAAAACATGAAGTTATTGCTCAACTTGAAAATTTGAATAAGAATATCCATTTAGATGGCTTCACAAAGAATAGAAGTGCATATGAAATTAAACTCACAACTCATTTAGAGGAATGGGAAAAAAGAGAAGAACTCTTATGGAAGCAAAAATCTAGAATTCAATGGCTCAAAGAAGGAGATCGAAACACAAATTTCTTCCACAAATCTCTTCTATCTCAAAGATCTCACAACTTTATTTCTTACCTGAAATCATATTCTGGAGATGTTTTATATACTTGGGATGGCATGAACTCTATTGTTGTCGATTACTTTTTCAATATTTTTATTGCTACTCCTCTTGACTCAGCTTCTCAACAAAATGCTCTTCAAGCAATCCCTTCTCTTATCACTTTTGAGGAGAACTCTATTTTGACTAATCCTGTTACTATCAATGAGATTCAATAGGTAGTTTTTAAATGCAAAAAGAGAAAACCCCAGGTCCTGATGGTTTTCCCATTGAGTTCTACCAAGAGTTCTGGGATATCCTTCATGTTGATTTATTAGAGGTGGTGGAATAAGCTAGGAAAGCCAAAGAAATTTTGAAGGTTATCAATAAAACTTATATTACTCTTGTTCCAAAATCTCAAGAGGTTGATCATATCTTAGCTTTTAGACCTATTGCTTTATGTAATATTCTTCTCAAAATCATTACTAAGATCATGGCAAAAAGGTTGAAGCATCTTTTGCATAAGATTATTTCCCCTGAACAAGGGGGTTATGTGTAAGGGCATCAAATAGTAGATGAGATAGTTATTGCTCAAGAAGTCATCCATTCCATGGATATGCAAAAATATCCTTCCATGTTCATTCGGTTAGACTTATCCAAAGATTATGACAAAGTGGATTGGCACTTCCTTGTCAAAGTTTTGAGGCAATTTGGTTTCTCTCAGGATTGGATGGATTGGATTATGGGATGTATCTCTTCAGTTTCCTACTTAGTTCTTATCAATGGCAATCCTTCTCAGTCATTCCCAACTTCCAAAGGTATTAGGCAAGGTGACCCGTTATCCCCTTATTTATTCATCATTCTTGATGAATGCTTGGGTAGGACTATAACCAAAAAGAGAGAAAACAAAAACCTTGAGGGAGTTACCATTGCTCATGGAGCTAGACCTATCTCCCATATTCAATTTTTTGATGACTCTACTCTTTTAGGTAAAGCTATAGTTAAGGAAGCTTCTAATATTAAGAAAATCATTAGCTATTTTTCTAAGGCTACTGGGAAATTGATCAATGAAGACAAATCTAAAGTTATTTTCTTTAACTACTCTGCTAGATAGGAATACATGGTCTTGGATAAATTAAGATATAAGAAGACCTCCCTTTCAATCACTTATTTAGGTATTCCTATCAATATTCAAAGGCAGAAAAAAATATTGGAATTGGTTGTTGGACAAAGTCAAGAAGAAAATTGGAAAGTGGACCAATAGGTGGCTTTCTTCTAGGGGTAGAATCACCTTGGTAAAATCAATCCTTCAAGTTATTCCTATTTATGTTTCTTCCATGTTGAATATCCCAAAGGTTGTTCTTCAAGAACTAGATCAAATCA
Organism: Wollemia nobilis; assembly: GCA_028583015.1. Classification (NCBI taxonomy): domain Eukaryota; kingdom Viridiplantae; phylum Streptophyta; class Pinopsida; order Araucariales; family Araucariaceae; genus Wollemia; species Wollemia nobilis. Next base: position 33,374 of record JAQPPZ010000645.1, on the reverse strand, counting down.
GTCATTGGTTCCTTTGGAGTGGTACTAAGGAGAAAATAAAATGGGCCTTGGTGAAATGGGACACTTTATGTCTTCCTAAGAATGAAGGGGGTTAGGATTCTGGTCTTCTATTAATAAAAACAAAGTTGTAGCTGCTAAATTATATTTGAGGATGTTGCATAACCCCAATGCTCTTTGGGCCAATAATATTTGTGCTAAATATGCTGAGAACAAAAATCCTGAAGATCTTATTCGCTATCAATTGCCTACCAAAGGGTCTCCCATTTTAGCAATTCTTAAGACTGGTGAGGATTTGATAAAGAAAATTTTATTTTGGATCATTCATAATGGTCAACGGGTAAATTTTTGGATAGATTCTTGGGATGGTCACAAGCATTTGATAACTCAGTTTCCCGATTGGAGGCCTTGGATGGAGGAGCTTCATCAAGCTAACTGGATAAAGGTGGCTAATTACTGTCAATACCATACTGCTAATTCAAAGGTTGGTAGATATTGGATCCCTATTGAGGATTGACCTATTCAAATACTAGAAAGGTAAAGACAAGATATCCAAGGCATCCTCCATACGAGATCTCTCTCTTGGTCCCATGAAAAAGATTGTTTTTGATGGAACAACACTACTAAGGGTGAGTATTCAGTTGCTCAAGGTTATTTGACCTTATGCCATAATAATCCCAACCAATCATCTAATATATTTTCTCAATTGTGGGCTCAAAAGCTCTAGCCTAAGGTGAGATTCTTTACTTGGATTTTATTGCATCGTAGGGTGCTTACTAGTGAGAAACTTATGAAGTGTGGTTTTCATGGCCCTTTTAGATGTGAAATGTGTGGAAAGAGTGTAGAAACTCTTAGCCATATTTTTATTGAGTGTACTTTAGCCTCTGAGCTATGGAGGAGAATGGCCACTTTACTTGGCTTACAGTGGTCCAACTTTTTTACTTTTGAACGACTTTGGAGGGATTGGCCTAAACAAGAGGGTGTTGATCATTTTATTAGGTAGTTAGTTTGGATGGGTTCTACCATTCTTCTTTGGAATATCTGGAATGAAAGGAACAACCAAATTTTTAATCAAGATAGGAAGGATATTCACTATGTTTGGCAAATGACCATTGCCAACTTAGTTGAATCAGTCCAACAGCTCCTTAATCACCCCTAAAACTCCCACCAAATATGGGATCAAGTGATGCAAATATTGAAGATTAACTACTCTAAGGGAAATTGTTGGCAATTTGAGTTATTTTATGTTTTCATTGATGTCACATGAATCATTAATGTCATATGGATCACATTGATTTTTGGTGGGCAAATGATATTTTGGAAAGCATGGATAAATTGGTTTGAAAAAGGGAAAATAAAGTTTTATTTAAAACCATGGATGGCATATTTGAAATGGGTTTTCTTAAACCTTTTTCTCAAATGGTTGGAATTTAATTTAAATATTTAGTTTAATTTTAATTATTTAAAATTTATTTTAATTTAAAATTAAAATTAAAGTTAGGAGTTAAAGAAAGAGGAAAATCAATAATGTCAACATCATAAAATGAGGAGAATATATATAAAGGGATTTAAGGTTATTTATTTTAATCCTTCTTTATTTCTACTCAAGAGACTTAAAATCATTTTGAAAAGAGACAAAATAAATCAAGGTTGGTAAAGACAAGAAGGGGAGAGTGGCATTGGAATTGGTTTTTGTTAAGGTGTGTGGGTTATCAAGGTTAATCTCTTGTGATTAAGGATTGGAAAGAAAGCGAAGGCTTTTGGTTTGTGGAAGGAGGAAGGACTTAAGGCACGTGTGCCTTTTCCTTTCGATAGCTTTGCAACCTTAGCTGGCTAAGGTGTAGTTGGGGTGAATCCCTTGAGGAGGTAATTAGTTTGCTAATTAATTTGTGATGCCCTAGGATAGGAGTTATAAGGTGGTTAAGAATAATTAAAGTTTTTAATTAATTTTTTTTTTTTTTTTTTTTTTTTTTTTTTTTTTTTTTTTTTTTTTGTTTTTTTTTTTTTTTTTTTTTTTTTTTTTTTTTTTTTTGGTTTTTTTTTTTTTTTTTTTTTTTTTTTTTTTGTTTTTTTTTGTTGGTTTGTTTTTTTTGTTTGTTTTTTTTTTTTTGTTGTTTGTGTTTTCTTTTGTTGTTTTTTTTTTGTTGGTTGTCATAAATCTTGTATTGGATAAGGATCCTTATTTTATGTGAATATTATAAGGATATTATTGTGGAGTACCCCATTGGGGACCACATTAATCTTGTGTCTCATTGTGTGTGGTGACTTGTGCTCTTGCTTACTTTTATCTAAGTTATTAATGCACACTACTATATTTGGTTATTACAAATAAGGACATTAATTGATATTGATTTGGAAAGAAAGTAAAAAGTGGTCTTATACTATTCACCCCCCCTCTTAGTATAATCTTGTGTTCTTCAAAAACCATCTTAAAGGGAATGTGAGCAATTGCAAGATGGATAGAACAAGGAATTGGCAACCTCCTCTTAAGGATTTTGGAAAATTCAATATTGATAGAGCCTCTAGAGGGAACCCTGGAAAAGCTAGTGCGGGAGGAATTGGTAGACTTTCATATGGCTCCCTGGTTTTTACTTTTGGTGATAATTTGGGTATTCTTTCCAATAACCTTGTTGAGGGGTATGGTATCCTTAGAGGCCTTCAAGAGGCTACTAAGGTTGGATGGGAAAAGGTGCTAGTTGAGTCTGACTCTCAACTCATGATTAATATTTTGAAGACTCCTAAGAATCATAAGGTTGATTGGAGAATAAAAAGAATTATTGAGAAGATTCAGTTAATCTAGATGGGATTTTTGAAAGTTGATTACAATCATGTGGTCAAATATTAGAACAAGAGTGTTTATGCTTTAGCTAATTGGGCTTTGGACAAAGGTGATCTTACTTGCTATGGCCACACTCCTAGATGGTGGGCTTCACAAATTAGGGAAGCTCTTCTATCTATCATTTCTTTGGATGGCTCCAATTCTGGAGGTACCTAGTTTCTTCTTGCTTTATTTTTGCTTCTCTTTGGTTCGGTCTAGGTAGTTTAGTTTTTTGAGGTGTGTGTGTTTTTTGTTTTGTTTTGTTTTTGTGTTTTTGTATTATTTTTTGTTGTTATTGTGTTTTTATTGTTTTGTGTTTTTTTTGTTATTGTTCTTGTGTTTTTATTTTTCTTGTTCTTGTGTTTTCGTTTGTTTGTGTTAATTAGTGTTTTTTGTTTTGGTGTGTGAGTGTTTTCTATGTTTTTGTTTTTTCTATTGTTGGTTGTTTTTTTTGTTTTTTATTTTATTTTATAATTTTTTAAAGGTTTTGGTTGTTTTTGTTTTTCATTTTTTTGTTGGTTGTCTTTGTATATTTCTATTGTTTTTGTCATATTTATTTTTTTATGTTGTTATTGTGTTTTTATGTGTGGTTATTATTGTGTGTATATTTGGTTGTACTTTATCTTTTCGATACACTCAAGGAGTAGTTTTTTTTAATCTTCTTATGTGATTGTGTTTGTGTGTTCTTTTTTTATTGTTTCAGGTTTGCTCCTTGAGTATGTCAAAGGTGGTAGGCCAAGTGTGAGCCCTAGGTGATTTTGGCAAAAGAGATATCCCTGCCTCCTTGGGTCTTACCCGAAAGTGGCATCCCTTCTAGGATGTTTTCCACAAAAAATAAAGAAATATCAAAGTAAAATAAAAAAGGAGACAAGGTCTTTTTATTAGAATATTCTCATGTCAAAGGAGTTGGAAGTTATTAATGATAAATTTCTATAAGAAGTACCTTCAATTATAAGAAATTAAGATAATAGAAAATTGATGGAGCTTATTACTCTAGAAGAAGTTTAATTACCTCTTTTCTCTTTTAATAAGGATAAATCCCCAAGTTTGGATGGGCTCTCTATAGGATTCTCTCAACATAATTAGGATATAGTGAAGGATTATTTATTGCTGGTAATTAAATAATCTAGGGTAAAATAATGCATGCCTTATAGACTAAATGCAACATATATGTACGTTACTTCAAATGGAGAAGGCAAATAAAAAACAAAAAATCAGCAAGTGAATTCAAACATAGATCATATTTTAAATATGATAAGATGTTCGAAGACATCCTCAATTTGTTGATATGATAGCACAAACATGGAATTCTTCAAGAAAAAGAGGGTTGTATACACTTCCAAACCAAATTAAATCAATGACATCTAGATTAAAGGAATGGAACAAGAATACTTTTGGAAGTATTTTTGAGAAGAAAGAACTAAAAGATAAACTTTCAAAATTCCAAAAATATGATCATAATAATCCAATATTGGAGGATTAGGAGTTGCTTAGTGAATATCATAATATTTTGAGTAAGAAAGAGAAATTTTGGAGACTAAATCAAAACAAACTTGGTTAAAAGGAGATAAAAATACAAAGTTTTCTCGTAGGATGGCTATAGTATAGAAATCAACATCTAGAATTAGTAGAATTAAATCAATAGTAGGGGTTTCGATTGAAGACTATAGTGAAATAAAAAAGGAGGCAATATATTTTTATTAAAATATTCTAGGATCAAAGGAATTGGAAGTTTTTAATGATAAAATTCTATAAGAAGTACCTTCAACTATAATAGATGAAGAAAATAGAAAACTGATGGAGCCCATTACTCTAGAAGAAATTCATTTAGCTCTTTTCTCTTTTAGTAAGGATAAATACCTAGGTCTAGATGGGCTCTCAACAACATTCTATCAACATAATTAGGATATGATGAAGGATTTTTTATTGGTGGTAATATAACAGTCTAGTATAAAACAATACATACCTTATAAAATAAATGCAACATATATGTAGGTTACTTCAAATGGAGGAGGCAAATTTCAAAAAAAGATCAATAAGTGAATTCAAAAAAAGATCATATTTTAAACATGAGCAAATGTGGAAAGACTATCCTCAATTTGTTGATATGATAGCACAAACAATAAATTCTTCAGGAAATGGTGGGTTGTATGCACTTCCAAATCAAATTAAATTAATGACATTTAGATTAAAAGTAAGTAACAAAAACATTTATGGAAATATTTTTGAGAAGAAATAACTAAAAGATAAACTTTCAAAATTCCAAAAAGGTGATCATAATAATCCAAGCTTGAAGGAAAGGGAGTTGCTTAGTGAATATCATAATATTTTGAGTAAGGAAGAGAAACTTTGGATATTAAAACTGAGACAAACTTGGTTAAAAGGAGTTAAAAATACAATTTTTTTCATAGGATGACTATAGTATAGAGATCAACATCTAGAATTAGTAGAATTAAATCAGTAGAAAGGGTTTGGATTGAGGACCAGAGTAAAATCAGAAAGGAGACAAGGTCTTTTTATCATAATATTCGAGGATCAAAGGAGTTGGAAGTTCTTAATAATAAACTTCTACAAGAAGTATATTCAATTATAACAAATGAATACAATAGGAAATAATGTAGCCTATTACTCTAGAAGAAGTTCATTTAGCTCTTTTCTTTTCTAATAAGAATAAATATCCAAGTCCAGATGGGCTCTCTACAAATTTTTATTAACATAATTAGGATATAGCAAAGGATTCTTTATTGGTGGCAGTGAAATGGTCTAGGGTAAAATAATACATATCTTATAAAATGAATGCAACATATATGTAGATTACTTCAAATGGAGGGGGAAAATTTCAAAAAAATATTAGTAAGTGAATTCAAAAAATAATCATATTTTAAATATGAGCAAATGTGGGAAGATAATCCTCAATTTGTTGATATGATAGCACAAACATGGAATTCTTCATGAAATGATAGGTTGTATACACTTCCAAACTAGATTAAATTAATGACATCTAGATTAAAAAGAATGGAGCAAGAACACTTTCAAAAATATTTTTGAGAAGAAAGAACTAAAATATAAATTTTCAAAATTCCAAAAAGGTGATCATAATAATCCAAGCTTGGAGGAAAGGGAGTTGCTTAGTGAATATCACAATATTTTGAGTAAGGAAGAGAAAGTTTGGATATTAAAATCATGACAAAATCGGTTTAAAAAAGGAAATAAAAATACATAGCTTTTTCATAAGATGGCTATAGTACAGAGATCAACATCTAGAATTAGTAGAATTAAATTCAGTAGAAGGGGTTTAGTTTGAAGACCAGAGTGAAATAAAAAAGGAGGCAAGGTATTTTTATCAAAATATTCTAGTATCAAAGGAGTTGCAAGTTCTTAATGATAAACTTCTACAAGAAGTACCTTCAATTATAACAGATGAAGATAATAGGAAACTAATGGAGCCTATTACTATAGAAGTTCATTTATCTCTTTTATGTTTTAATAAGGATAAATCCCCAGGTCTAGATGGGCTATTTGCAGCATTCTATCAACATAATTAGGATATAGTGAAGGATTATTTATTGGTGGTAGTGGAATAGTATAGGATTAAACAATACATACCTTATAAAATAAATGCAACATATATGCATGTTACTTCAAATGGAGGTAAATTTCAAAAAAATATCAGTAAGTGAATTCAAAAAATATCATATTTTAAATATGAGAAGATGTGAGAAGAACATCCTCAATTTGTTGATATGATAGCACAAATGTGGATTTCTTAAGGAAATAGTGGGTTGTATACACTTCCAAACCAAATTAAATAAATGACATCTAGATTTTAAAAATGAAACAAGAACACTTTTGGAAATATTTTTTAGAATAAATAACAACTAAAAGATAAACTTTCAAATTTCCAAAAAGGTTATCATAATAATCCAAGCTTGAAGGAAAGTGAAGTGAATATCATAACATTTTGAGTAAGGAAGAGAAATTTTGGAGATTAAAATCGAGACAAACTTGGTTAAAAGAAGGGGATAAAAATACAATTTTTTTTCATAGGATGGCTATAGTACAGATATCAACATCTAGAATTAGTAGAATTAAATCAGTAGAAGGGGTTTAGATTGAAGACTAGAGTGAAATTAGAAAGGAGGCAAGGTCTCTTTATCAGAATATTATAGGATCAAAGGAGTTGGAAGTTCATAAGGATAAACTTCTACAAGAAGTATCTTCAATTATAACAGATGAAGACAATAGGAAACTGACGAAGCCTATTACTCTAAAAGAAGTTCATTTAGCTCATTTCTCTTTTAATAAGGATAAATTCCCAAGTTTGGATGGACTCTTTGTATTATTCTATCAACATAATTAGGATATAGTGAAGGATTATTTAGTGGTGGTAAAGGAACAAACTAGGATAAAACAGTACATACCTTATAAAATAAATGCAACATATATGTAGGCTACTTCAAATAAAGGAGGTAAATCTCAAAAAATATCAGTAAGTAAATTCAAAAATATCATATTTTAAATATGAGTAAATTGGGAAGACCATCCTCAATTTGTTGATATGATAGCACAAACATGGAATTCTTCAAGAAATAGTGGGTTGTATACACTTCTAAACCAAATTTTATCAATGACATCTAGATTAAAAGAATGGAACAAGAATGCTTTCGAAAATATTTTTGAGAACAAAGAACTAAAAGATATACTTTCAAAATTCCAAAAATATGATCACAAAAATCCAAACTTAGAGGAAAGGGAGTTGCTTAGTGAATATCATAATATTTTGAGTAAGGAAGAGAATTTTTGGAGATAAACCTGGTTAAAAGAAGATAAATCTATAATTTTTTGCATAGGATGGCTATAGTATAGAGATCAACATCTAGAATTAGTAGAATTAAATTAGTAAAAGGGGTTTGGATTGAAGACCAAAGTGAAATTAGAAAGGAAACAAGGTCTTTTTATCATAATATTCTAGGATCAAAGGAGTTGGAAGTTCTTAATGCTAAACTTCTATAAGAATTATCTTTATTTATAACAGATGAAGACAATAGGAAACCAATGGAGTCTATTACTCTATAAGAAGTTCATTTACCTCTTTTCTCTTTTAATAAGGATAATTACCAAGGTCTGGATGGGCTCTTTGTAGCATTCTATCAACATAATTAGGATATAGTGAAGGATTCTTTATTGGTGGTAATCGAACAGTCTACAGTAAAACAATACATACCTTATAAAATAATGTAACATATATGTAGGTTACTTCAAATGAATGAGGCAAATTTTAAAAAAATGGTAAATGAATTAAAAAATATTATGTTTTAAATATGAGCAGATGTGGTAAGATCATCCTTAATTTATTGATATGATACACAAACGTGGAATTCTTAAGGAAAGAGTGGGTTGTATACACTTGCAAACCAAATTAAATCAATGAAATCTAGATTAAAAGAATGGAACAAGAACACTTTTGGAAATATTTTTTAGAAGAAATAAGTAAAATTCCAAAAAGTTGATCATAATAGTGTAATTTTAGATGAAACGAAGTTGCTTAGTGAATATCATAATATTTTGAGTAAGGAAGATAAATTTTGGAGATTAAAATCAAGACAAACTTGGTTGAAAGGAGATAAAAATACAAAGTTTTTTCATAGGATGGCTATAGTATAGATATCAACATCTAGAATTAGTATAATTAAATTTGTAGAAGGGGTTTGGACTAAATACCATAGTGAAATTAGAGAGGTAAGGTCTTTTTATCATAATACCTTCAATTATAATAAATGAAGATAATAGAAAACTAATGGATCCTATTACTCTAGAAGAAGTTTATTTAGCTTGTTTCTCTTTTAATAAAGATAAATCCCCAATTCTAGAGGGACTTTCTGCAGCATTCTATCAACATAATTAGGATAAAGTGAAGGATTCTTTATTGGTGGTAGTGGAACAATCTAGGGTAAAACAATACATACCTTATAAAATAAATGCAACATATATGCAGGTTACTTCAAATGGAGAAGGCAAATTTAAAAAAAATAATAATAAGTGAATTCAAAAAACATCATATTTTAAATAAGAGAAAATGTGGGACAAACATCCTCCATTTATCGATATGATAGCACAAACGTGGAATTTTTCAAGAAACGATGGGTTGTATACACTTCCAAACCAAATTAAATCAATGGCATCTAGATTAAAAAATGGAACAAGAACACTTTTGGAAATAATTTTTAGAAGAAAGAAGAACTAAAAGATAAAATTCTAAAATTCCAAAAAGGTGATCATAATAATCCAAGTTTGAAGGAAATGGGGGTGAATATCATAAATATTTGAGTAAGGAAGAGAAAATTTGGAGATTAAAATCAAGACAAAACTGGTTAAAAGAAGATAAAAATACAAAGCTTTTTTATAGGATGGCAATAGTACAGAGATAAACATCTAGAATTAGTAGAATTAAATCAGTAGAAGGGGTTTGGATTGAATATCAAAGTGAAATCAGAAAGAAGATAAAGTCTTTTTATCGTAATATTCTAGGATCAAAGGAGTTGGAAGTTCTTAATGATAAACTTCTACAATAAGTAACATCAATTATAATAGATGAAGACAATAGAAAATTGATGGAGCCTATTACTCTAGAAGAAGTTCATTTAGCTCATTTCTCTTTTAATAAGGATAAATCCCAAGGTCCGGATGGGCTATCTACAATATTTTATCAGCATAATTAGGATATAGAGAAGGATTCTTTATTGATGGTAGTGGAACAGTCTAGGATAAAATAATACATATCTTATAAAATAAATATAACATATATGGAGGTTACTCCAAATGGAGGAGGCAAAATTTAAAAAAATAGATTAGTAAATGAATTCAAAAATATATCATATTTTAAATATGAGCATATGTGGGAAGACCATCCTCAATTTGTTGATATGATAGCACAAACATGGAATTCTTTAGGAAACAATGGGTTGTATACACTTCCAAATAAAATTAAATCAATGACATATAGATTAAAACAATGGAACAAGAACACTTTTGGAAATATTTTTGAGAACTAAAAGATAAACTTTCAACATTCCAAAAATGTGATCATGCTAATCTAAGATTGGAGGAAAGGGAGTTGTTTAGTGAATATCAAAATATTTTGATTAAGAAAATGAAATTTTGGAGATTAAAAACGAGACAAACTTGGTTAAAAGGAGATTAAAATGTAATCTTTTGATAGGATGGCTATAGTAAAATATCAAAATCTAGAATTAGTAGAATTAAATTAGTAGAAGGGGTTTGGATTGAAGACCAAAGTGAAATAAAAAAGGAGGTAAGGTATTTTTATCATAATATTATAGGATCAAAGGAGTTGGAAATTCTTAATGATAAACTTCTACAAAAGTACCTTCAATTATAATGGATGAAGACAATAGGAAAATGATGGAGCCTATTACTCTAGAAGAAGTTTATTTAGCTCTTTTCTCTTTCAATAAGGATAAATCTCGAGGTTTGAATGGGATCTCTATAGCATTCTATCAACATAATTAGGATATAGTGAAGGATTCTTTATTGGTGATAGTTGAACAATCTAGGTTATAAAATAAATGCAACATCTTACCTTGATTCCAAAAAAGAAGGATTCAAAAAATTTGATTCATTTAGACCCATAAGAGTATGTAATATGGCATATAAGATTATATCCAAAGTGATGGTGAATTGGTTAAGACCACTGTAAATTAGTTCAAAAGAGCAAGGAGGATTTGTGAAAGTAAGATAGATTTTATATAGGATCATAGTAACTCACGTAGTTATGCATTTAGCAACTTTAAGAAAAGAGAAAACAATTATCTTAAAACTTCATATAAGTAAATCCTATGATAGGGTTAAATGGGATTTTCTTTTGCAGTATTAGAAAAGTTTGCATTTGGGAAGAAATCAGTTATATGGATTAAAGCTTGTGTCTCTACAATTTTATATTTAAAATTGGTCAATGGGTTGGTAACAAAATCATTCAAAGCCAAGAGAGGTCTTAGACAAGGATATCCTCTATCATCATATTTGCTTATTATTAAGGCATAGGTTTTGGGTAGGAACTTTAAGAAGGCTAACAAATATGGGCTTTTAAGTGGACTTAAGGCTAGTAATAACATTGAAAACACCACCCATAAAAAATTTGTAGGTGATACAGTCCTTTTTGGGAGGGCAAGGATAAAAAAAGCTAGAGATTTGAATAACTTATTAAAGGAATACAAAAGACAAGTTAATAGGACAAAATCCAAATTTTACTTCCTAAACACCCCAACTAAAATCAAAGTAAGGACATGCAAGTTACTTCAAATGGAGGAGGAAAATTTTCCAACAACTTATCTAGGGATGCCCTTATTTAAGGGGAGAATGAGAATAACATTATGGAATCAAGTTATAAGTAAAGTTTAGAATAATTTATCAACATGAAAAGGTAGATGGTCATCATTAGCAGGAAGAGTGCAACTAATTAATTTAGTCTTATAGGTCATTCCAACATATTATATGTCCTTGTATACTATACCAAAATCGATAGAAGTTTAATCTAATATTATGCGATCATTTTTGTGGTCAGGATTTCATGATAAAAGAAAATTTCCTTTAGTGAAATAGAGCAAGGTGTGTGATGATAAAACTAGGGGAGGTATCAGTTTAATATTTCTTATGGATGTAAACTTAACTCTTAGGGGAGAAGTAATTTAGAGATTGTACAAAGAGAATCAAATACAATGGGAAAAAATTCTTCTAAGTATGTTGAGCCCAATAATCCAAGCTTAGTATTTACTGTATTCTCTCTACCAAATGGTTTTGCACTATCGAACAGATTAAAATTGATCTATTGATTAAAGGTTTAAAATGGGTGGTGGAAATTAGACAAAAAAATCTATTTGGATGGATACTTGGTGTGATAAAAAAACCACTCAATCTATTTCTAATTTTAAAACCATGGATGAGATTACTTCAAGATAAATATGGTGATAGGGTTTCAAACATTTTGTATAAGGATCAAGAAGGAAGATACAAATGGAAAGAAGAATTTTTTACAAGTATACAAGACATTGATGCTAGGAGGCAGTTGAGTAGAAAGATAACAACAATGATTATTCCAAGGGGAGCTAAGGATAAGTTGATTTGGGAGTTAAATAGCTTAGGAGAATACACAACAACAAGTGGATATAATGTAAAGCACCAACAAAATAGAAATATCACAAGAATATGGAGATATGTTTGGGATAGCCCAAGCATTCCTAAGTAAAAATATTTCTTTGACTAGCAGGTCATTAAAAAAATTATCTTGGGATAACCTTAGGAAAAGAGGTTTTCATGGCCCCTCACAATGTGTTTGTAAAAAATAAAGTATAGACCATCTCTTGGAAATTGCTCAATAGTTTGGAAATTATGGCAATGGATTCTTAATATGTTTGGTAAATTCATGGTGATAAATATAAGAATTGAAGAATGGTTAAAGCAATGGTAGAGCACTTTTAAAAGTGAGTCTTTAGATACAATCTAGGATATATCAAAAGATTCAATATTTTGGACTGTATGGTTAGAAAGGAATAGAAGAATATTTAAAGGAATGAAAAGTAGTTTAGAGGTGATGAAAAAGAAGATTTGTTTAGCCATAGAGGAGTCTAAACCAACCCTATCAACTCACCCAATCCCTAATCTAGAAGCAAAGAGCCTTGGTAGATGGATTCAAGTCATCAAATGGAATTATAATGTTGGATACAAGAGAAACAAAAAGAAGGCAAAGAATATAAAATGGAAACCACCAGATATGGAGTTGATCAAATTGAATTTTGATGGAGTATCTAAAGGGAATCCAAGACTAGTAGGCGGAGGACAAATAATTAGAAATAATAGAGAGATTTTATCTCATTATGCTTTCAATAGTGGATTTAAGAAAAATAATGAAGTTGAATCTTGGGGGCTTTGGAAGGGTTAAAATATGCAAACAAATGAAATGGAATAAAGTATGGATGGGAGGTTATTCACTCGTAATAGTAATAGCCATTTTGAGAAAAGCAAAGGCTCCATGGAACATACAAGTAATAATTATGGAAATTCAAGACCTTGTTATAGAGTTTGAAGAAATCAAGTTTACACATACGTTAAGGAAAGAAACAAATGTGCAGATAGGATAGCCAATAGATGGGTTTAATTGAGGATCATGAAGTTAAATTCTCTTTACCATGGTTAGAGGAAGTAGTAAGTTTAGCTAAAGTTGACAAAGAAAATATTCACTACCTAAATCAAATAATGATTAAGATTTACTTTAATGTTTTCCATTGGTAATATATAATTTTTTTTTAACATTAATGTGTTTTAATATAAACTATTTATTGTAATTTTTGTGGTTGCACTTGTGCTTCAGGAAGGAAACTAACAATGTAGATATGGTAAAGTGTATTATGATAGTACAATGTTTTGGAAATATTAATCTACTAAAATGCAATGCATAGATAGTAGAGATGAAGTCTTGGAATTGTGAAGGCTTCTATAGGAAAATGTCAAGAAGGATGTTGAATTTTGGAATATTTATATTCACACAAACATTTGAAAAAGATCCAAAAAATGAAAATCAATAATTCAAACATTTTATGTAAAACGATGTAGGTTTCTAGCTATAGCCACTTAATTGAGATGAAATTTGAATTTATTTGTAAACTCTCAAGCTTTGAAGAAGAGAGTTATGATTTTTCAAGGGTGGAGGACCTAAGTACAACCCCTTGTTCTCCTATAAAAAAAATAAAGTGTTGGTGGGAATGAAAAAAGTAGAGGAAGGCCATCAAAGCCTGAAGAAATAGAAAAAGAAACTCAAAGGGATATTGATTTAGGAATCCAAATAAAAATATCATAGGTGTTAATAAGAAGTGGGTCTAAGCCTATGAATAAAAGTAAAAAGTGATGATGATGAAAATAATATCATGGAATATTAGCAGTACAAATAAGTCCCTTAAAAAGAGTATTATTAAGGAATTAATAGGTTGTTATAGTCCTAAGTTTATTCTAATACAAGAAACAAAAGGATGCTTTTAAAAATATTTGGAAGATGGGTGATTGTCTAGTAGTTCTTCTATACGATATTTAGGTGGTATTGTAACAATATGAGACAAACACAAATGGGATGGACAATTATTAAAAGCAAAAGGTAATTGGGTTACAGGGTTATTTTGTAAGAAAGAGGAAAACATCAAAGTTAGGGTTATAAATATACATGCTCCAACAATAGTTACTCCTCATGAAAAATATTAGAAGGACCTTAGCATATTTTTGTCAAACACAAAGATGATTCATAATTGTGATCTATGGATTGTTGGGTGTGATTTCAAAATGGTCTAAATCAATGTAATATTTTGGTTCATTTTTCAATTCAAATGGTATGTATGATGTTAGCCCTTCAATTTTTCAATATACATGGGATAATAGATTCATTGGAAAAACCCATATAGCAAAGATATTGGATGGATTCGTGTTATGCAACACATGGTTGTAAACAGAGTATATAATCTCTTCAGATATTTTATAATGAGTAGTATCAAATAATAAACCCATTCTTTTGACTTGTGATTTACCCAATAATGGTCATCCAAAGCCATTTCACTTTTAGTCTATGTGGCTCCAAGACCCCAATTTCTTCCAAATGGTTATATTAAGGTGGGATGAAGCAAATTTTAAAGGATATTATATGTATAAATTTGTGCAACAAATGAAACATTTAAAGCAACAAATGAAGATTTGGAATGCCAAATATTTTGGTAACATTTTTAAATAAAAGATAGAAATTGAATCCAAGCTCAAAGGAATGGATCATGATTCTTATGTGAAATAAAAATGATTACTTTTTTATTATCATAATGCATTGAAAAAGGAGTCATATAGGTTTCAAAGATATAGGGAGAAATGGCTCAAGGGAAGAGATAGAAATACAAAGAAAAATTATGCTATAGCAAAAATAAATTTTCTTTTCATCACATCAAAAATATTTTAACTCTAGATGGAAAAAATATTGAGGAAGAAGAAGATATAAGGAATGAAGCAATTAATTAGTTCAAAAATATTTTCTTAGATACTAGGCAAGATAAGCTTTTGTAAAGTATTTTATTAATTATCACACATGGACAAAGTGAAAGCTTGATGAAGAAGATATCTATGGAGGAGTTGCATGAAGTAGTTTTCTTAATGGTGTAATCATTACACAGGAGGCCATGCATTCTCTTCATTCCATGAAAAATCTAGGTATGCTTATGAAAATAAATATGAACAAAGCATATCATAGGGTTTCCTGAAGTTTTTTACATGATATTCTCAAAAAGATTTATTTTGATTATAGTTGGTGTGAACAAATTAAATGGTGTTATAGCACTGTGAATATTCTATTTTAATCAATGGTTCTTCTATTGGTTACTTTAATTCATCTTGTGGACTCCACCAAGGTGATCAACGATTTTCTTATCTATTCAATATTCTTGCAAAGGGATTGGGAAGAGATTTCTTAAAGGCAAAAATGGAAGAAAAAATAAAATATAATTAGGCTAAAAAAAATGGCCCTTCAAATCCCATTTCTAATTTATTTATGATACTTATCTTTTTGGCCATCCCTCGATCAATGATGCCATGGAGTTTAAATCAATATTATCATGTTATGAAAAGGCTACTAGACAATTGGTTAATACTACAAACTCTAAGAGGATCTTTGGGTCTCTTGTTTGGCAGGTTGGAAAGGTAAGTTATTAACTATGGTGGGAAAGCTAAAACTCATAAAGACTACATGGAAATCCATTCTTATTTATATGATGTCCCTTTCAAGATCAGTAGGTATAACATCAAAAATTGATAAAATTCAAAAGGACTTTCTTTGGAAAGGATGCAAGAAAAATCTTAGGTTTTCACTTTGTAAGTGACACAGGGTTTGCAAAGGAATGAATATTGGAGGAGCAAGCTTGTGCAATTACAAACTTATGAGTTTAGCCTTAGGGGCAAAGCTTGGGTAGAGATTATCAAGAGATTAAGGAAATAATTGGAAAAAAATAAACTTCAAAATTAAGATGGTTCTCTTGATGCAATGAAAGTATTTAGAAAAAGAACCCTATCCAAAGGATCGTCAACATGGAACTTCATATCATATAGTTTGCAATTGATCAAGAAACATATTAGGTGGTTAGATAATGAAAATTAATGCAATTTTTTGGTCTAATGCTTGGTTGAAGCCATATTCTCTTATATCTAACTTAAAATGGCAACCATTGGCTAGGTAATGCTTAGCTTGTAAAGGTCTGAAGTTCAAAGATTATATTAATATGAGCAACAACTTCAAATCATGTATTTTTGTTAGTAACCTAGTTGAAGAGAAGAAATCAAACAAATTGTAGTTGAACTTCAAAATATGCTTCAAGAGTTTTGTCTATCAATTTTCACACAAAAAAGATGAGATGGATACTCAATCAAGTTGGGATACGAGGATCTAGAGCAATCAAAATTTCCTATTCCCAAATATTTTTCTTTGAAGAATGTTTGGTCACTAGAGGTTCTCCCTAAGGCCTCAACATTCCTTTGGTTAGCAGTTCAAAGTAAGATTCTCACCAGTATACAACTAAGAGGATATCGAAGAGGATATTATTGACCTTTTAGATGTACTTTGTGTAAGAAGGATTTAGAAACATCATACCACTTACTTTTATGTTGTCTCTTTGCTCACACTATTTGGGATTACTTTTTTTAAATATGAAAATATATTAAGTAGCTCCATCAACATTGAAAGAGTTGATGAAATGTTGGATTAATTATTTCAAAGCTAAAGCATTATGTATTTTGTGGAGGATTGGTCTTGCCATTATTTGTTGGAATTTTATGGCTTGAACAAAATAATAGAATTTTTAAAAATAAATCTCAAAATCATGCTCATGTTTGGAATCGTATCATTTCATGTCTTGCAAAACATTTACAGAAATGATGCTCATCATGGGAAGTCTCTAATGTGAAAAAAGGATATAGTAACAACTTGGTTATAGGATTTGAACATACATGGAAGAGGCATCTGCGATAATGGAATTAAGATAAAGGATCTACTTCAATGTAGGGTAAAATAAAAATGTCCAAAAAATTGGGTTCTTATTCATTTATTTCCAAATAATTATGGGCAACCACATTTTTAATAATTTTAACTTCTTATAACAAGAAGTAATGACTTTTTAATTTCATTTGAACATCATATAGAAGGGAGATAAAACAAGTTGCAAACAATCTCATGTTAGGCTTTCAAAAGGTTGGATGTAACAATGATAAAAAATAATCGATGGGCAATAAAGCTTCATTATCAAACATAATATATTACCTTAGGTGTGACTTTCAAAGGAAAGGTTTTTATGTAAAAAATTAAAGTTGAGTTATCCTTCTATCTCTTTGAAGGATTAATATTTTTCTATTGTTTTTGCATATAAGTTCTCCTAGGTTTTTGTTTTTAAAATAAAATTAGTTATATGGGATTGAAATGGTTCCCACCTATATTACATCATGACCACACAATTTTTGTTTTTAAAATAAAATTAGTTATATGGGATTGAAATGGATCCCACCTATATTACATCATGACCACATACTGGTATTACAAACAACTTGACAATTATGTATATATCTCTTGGTAAGATTTGAACTTAGATCTCTTTCTTAAAAGTTGAGGAGTCTAACCAGTTCAACTAATGTCATTTGATAAATTCTCCTAAGTTTTTTACTTGTCTTTAGACAATTTAGTCATAAAATCAATTTTCTAATGTATTGACATGCCTAACATAAATATTATTATAAGCTTTACATTCTAAGATAAAGTAATTTTTTGTTTCTATTGTTGTTGAAGTGTAATAGGTTCAATTATTTCCATCTCTTTAGGTCTTTTCTATCATCTCACACTTGATTCAATGCACGTTAGTCCTTAGTTCGTCTATAAACATATTTGCATTTCAATTGATAATTGCATCTATATATATTTTTTTATGACGCCCATACACGAGGTTGAACCCGATAAGGCAATGCACCTTTTTTTCTTCCAAGTTCTTTTGTTCATATTGTTGCCCTACATTTTTTTCTTACAAAAAATTTTATAATCTTGTTCTGTTCAAATTGTTGTCCTAATTTTTTTCCTTACATAGACTATTATATCTTTGTTGCTTGGGTCATTAAATCAATATCCCACTTATTTATCCATTTGCTATTTTGTTTTATTTAGTTTATTTTTTGTTCAGTTCATCTCCTACTATAACCTTAGGTTATATATTTACATTCATTTGTTTAATATTTTTAAAATATCTTAGAAGGCAAATTGTTATCATTGCCTTATAAGATATAAGATAAGTATCTACTTTTAATAGGAGTATTTCCTATATAACTAAAACTTTAATTTTAAACTTGTTTGTAACCAAACACTCTTATTAAGAGACCTATATTCCAGGTTGAAAGGTAGCATTTTCCACATATCATGTTTTTTAATAGGTTATATAGGATTGAAATGGGCTCCACCTGTATTACATTATCACATAGTGATATTACAACAAAGCTTGGATATTATCCATGTATGGTTATTTGGCAAGATTTGAAATTGGTTCTCCTCCTTTCAACCATCCCATAGGCCAAAGCACAGTCCATCCTAGGCCACAGTCGCAACCACAGGGTTGCAACTATCGGGCTGCCTCAATCAGGCCCTAGATTGGCCATCATAACTCTCAACATAGATCAAATCGTTGTGCAAGCCAAACGCACGTGAACATAATTTTTTATTGGCAATAATTAAACATTTTTTAAGGTTTATAATTTACCCAATCCGGTAAGGAGAAATCGGCATCAATAGGCAATCATGCTAAGTCGATTCCATCCCATAACATTCAACCACGTGGCATCCTGATTCATGCACCGAACAAGGCATGGGAAGATAGTTTATTTTTCTACTGGGATTAATCCCACATCGTCGGTGCTATGGAATTATTGGCTCTTATATACACGAACGCGTAGAAAATCTTGGCCACCCTTGCACGGGACCACTCCTCGCTTGACTAAGCATTGACTTGTGTAGTCGTTTGACTAGTTGTTTGACTGCGTGATTGTTATGTTGGTTGGAGGTGTCTTGTTTGACTGTCTGATTGTTGTCCAAGACACCTTGATTATTGTGTTGGTTGGAGGTGTTTTGTTTGACTACCTGATTGTTGTGCTGGTTGGAGGTGTTTGAAGGAGCCAAAGTTCCCACAGGTATCACTTGATCCTATCTTTTTAGTTTTATGTATTATTTTTTTAATTAATTTTTTTATTTGTTTTAACTCTTGAATTGGTTAATTTAATTTTTGAATTAATTAATTCATAGTTAAACATAAATGAATTAATTGATTAATTAATTTAAATTAAAATTTAGAATTTAATGCATTAAAAAAATGAAGGAGGCTACAAAATCAAACACAAATGAGCTGCAAAACAAATAAGGGGGTTACAAAGTTACAAAATCACAAATTGAACATATTTTTTTACAAAGCAAAAGGGGGCCATGCAAAACACACTTTTTTGTTTACATTGATGTTTGTTGCAAACACAAAAAGGGCTACAAAATTTGTACAAAACTTTGTTATTTTGCAAAACCAAAACAAAGGAGAAAACACACAATTTTTAGTTTTTGCTACGAAAAAAACAAGACAAAACAATAGTGAATATCAATTTTTGAAACTAGCCATCAAATCAAAATATAGTGCAAAAATAATTTGTAAAACATTGGCATTGTAAAAGGTGCATTTTCGGTGGAATCTGACACCTTCAAAAATATCATAAATTTATGGGCATGATGAATGTATAAATGCATTTCAATTTTTGTTTTATGAATTGATATACATTATGGCAGCAATAGACCCCAAATTTAGACCCTATTTTTATGCAATT
The DNA here is from genome assembly GCA_028583015.1 of Wollemia nobilis. Lineage (NCBI taxonomy): Eukaryota > Viridiplantae > Streptophyta > Pinopsida > Araucariales > Araucariaceae > Wollemia > Wollemia nobilis. The sequence continues at coordinate 13,639 of JAQPPZ010000645.1, read as the reverse complement.
TATTATGCAAGGTAGCGTTCGGTAAAAAAGATACCTCTAGCCTACAGTTACAAGTGATGCTATCATGCTTGGGATACTATATCTAATGCCTAATATAGCTATAATAACGATGTTTGGGCTATTGTTTCCTATAAACTATCGAGGAGAAATAAGGAAAGTCAATATTGATATTCACTCCATCATTACCCTATTCATTACTATCGCTTGACATAAATCTTGAAATTAAGTTCTTCCAAGTATTTAAGGGTATTGTTGCCCTACGTATCCAGAAGGCTTTTTAAGTAGGTGTCAAAGATGGAGTGAATCCCTTTCAATATTGCTTATGTGCCACGGATCGATCTGTTACACATACCTTAAAATCTCCCTCACGTATGGTCGCGTATATTGAGGGGAACAACTTATTCCATGTACTGATGGATATTATAGGAGAAGTAGGTATATCGAACAGATCAAGTCTATTGGACTAGCAGTGTAAAGAAAGGGGGACCATTTAGTGTTATAAGGAACCCTCATAATGGCCATTGCAAAAGCATATTTGTTAGAATCATAGCTACTCAGAGGTCCAAATTTTGCTCCATGGAAGACATAGATAAAGACAATATTGCAAGTTGAAAAGATGTGGACCATTGTGACTGGAAAAGTCACACGTCCAACAATAATAGATGATAAACAAGAAGCATATGATGATGTCAATGCCAGAGCATTGATGATCATAGTTCTTATCACTACTGATGAAGTTCAACCACACATCTATGAAAAAGAGGATACAAAAGATGCATGGGATACATTGACAACCATATATGAAGGAAAGAATCAAGCCACAATTCTTAATCTTCAATCCCAACATCACACTCTAAGCATGAAGAATGGAGAAAGTGTATAGGTGTTTCTTTGCAAAGTTGTTGATTTGAGAGCCAAATTGCATGCCATGGAAGAAAAAGTGGAAGATAAGCTCTTAACTTCCATTATATTGAGAGCTTTACCAGATTATTTTAGAATGATGGTCACTTCTCTTCAAGTGTCCAATTGACAAGTCTCTTTGAGGAGTTGGTTAATTTGCTTCAACAAGAAGAAGCAAATAACAACCTAAGAGACCAATTGTCCAACACAACATTTTTTTCAAATAAATATGGAGCTAAGAAACAAGGATACTTTCAGAAGGGATCTTCCTCTAAGGGTTCAAACACTACTCCCTCAAAAATGACACCTCCACAACAAAAGAGGTACTGCCACATTTGTAAGATGGATAATCATGACACCAAGAAATGTTGGTTCAATTCTTCCAACAAAGGTGACAAAAATAAGCAATCACAAAAGAATGGGAAATTAAAACCATGACCAAGATATAGGCAACAAAGAGGTTATGTTGCTATTGAAGAATCAGATTCAAATTCTGAGAGCACATAAGGTGCTCATGACTCAAGCTGATCCCAAACAAAAAGATCATGTTTGGTATATTGATTATGGTTCCAGAAAATACGACTAGTGATAAAGGGTGGATTGACACATTTGAAGCCAAAGAAGGCAAACTGGTGACAATTATCGATGATAAGACCTATAAAGTCCAAGGAGAAGATGTTTCAGTGACACTTTTAAATGGACAATACAAAATTGAAAAGGTCCTTCATGTGTCAGGATTGGCCAACAATTTGTTGTTCGTACCCCAAATCTTGGACAAAAATATGGTGGTTGACTTTAAATTTGTTGATGAACAAAAGTGTTGCTTCATTACCAAACATAGTAAATACATTGCAACAACTTCCTACAAACATGGGTTGTTTCTTTTAGATGCCATTTATACCTCTCATGTAGCCATGGTTGCCAACACAAAATAAGCTACCTCATTATAGCACAAACGGTATGGGCATCTCAGTTCAGGTTATTTGCTTCAGATGAGTAAGCATGATATGGTGTTAGGTCTACCCAACCTCACATACTTTTCCTATATGCTCGGATTGCTTAGCAGGGAAGCAACACCGATTTCCATTTGAGTTGAGCTTTTCACGAGCCAAAGCATCGTTGGAGTTAATCCACATAGATCTATGCGAACCCATGCCAAACAGTTGTGGTGCAAAGAAGTATTTTCAATTGTTTGTTGATGATTAATCCCAAAATATGTGGGTCTTCTTCCTATAGTTGAATTTGAATGCTTTCCTGTATTTTTAGTAATTTCAAAAATGTGTTGAGAAGGAATCGAGATATTCTATCAAGGCCCTTCGCTTAGATCGAGGGGGGAATTCACCTCCAATGAGTTCTCAAGGTTTCTCACCAAACATGGGATCAAAAGACAACTTACTACATCCTATACTCCTCAACAAAATAGAGTTGTTGAGAGGAGGAATCGTTCCATCATGGAGATGGTTTGATGTATGCTCATAGGTGCACATCTTGGGCAATAATATTGGGCAAAAGTTGTCACTACAATCGTGTATCTCCTGAATCGAGCACCAACAAAAGTTCTTCAAGGAGTCACACAAGAAGAAGCCTGGATTGGAATAAAACCCTTCATTTCTCATCTAAGGATATTTGTATGCAAAGCCTTCATGCACATTCTAAAGAAGGAAAGGAGCAAGCTAGATGAGAAAACTCTGCAATGCATCTTTCTTGGTTATGATGAAGAGTCCAAGGGGATATCAATTTATTGATCCTATAACCAAGAAAATTCATATAAGTTGAGATGTAGTATTCGACGAAGTTCCCAAGTTGGATACACTAGAATCTAGCAAAGCCACATCTCCTGTTATACACCTAGAATATGAAGAGTCTAAATAAAGGGCTCTCCCAAAATAGAAGAAAATTCCAAAATAGTATACTAGCATAATAAGAGACGCAAAATTGGATGCACCTCTTGATCTCAATTCCAATCAATCATGTACTCGAAGTATGTCATGCCAGGAAAGAGAAAAAGATGAAGAAGAAAGGGGTGAAGAGGAAGATAGAGGTTTTATGACTTCAATGGTGGAGCATGAACCCACTTCAGTGCAAGAAGCACTTAGCGTGTCTCAATGAAATGCAGTTATGGATGCAGAACATATGTCTCTTATGAAGAACAAAACATGGGAGCTAAGTGATCTACCTGCTGGAAAGAAACCCATTGATTGCAAATGGGTATACAAAGTCAAGTATAAGGTAAATGGAACTATTGATAAGCATAAATCCCACCTTGTTGCAAAGGGCTATGCTAAAAAGAAGGTATAGATTATGAAGAGACATTCACACCAATGACAAATATGACAACCATTTGTGTACTTTGTGCAATGATAGCTCAGTTCGGATGGAAGCTTCATCATATGGATGTGAAGAGTACCTTATTGAATGATGATTTCAAAGAAGTGTACATGACTCAAACTGAAGGATATGTTGTTGAAGGACAAGAGCAAAAGGTTTACAAATTGATAAAGCCCTTATATGGGTTGAAACAAGCTCTGAGAGCTTGGTACATTAAGATTGATAATCACCTCCTACATCATAGTTTCAAGAGAAGTCCCTTAGATGTGAATCTCTACTTCAAGAAAGTTGGTTCTGAAATAGTGATACTTGTGCTCTATGTTGATGATCTGATCATCACTCGTAGCTCAAAAGAGATGATAAAATCAATGAAGGGTGACTTGAAGTCATTTGAACTGACAGATCCGGGACTTCTACATTATTGTCTTGGCTTGGAAGTTGTGCAAAAAAAGAACCACATCAGGGTCACACAGATGAAATATGCCCAAGCCACTAATAGAGAAATGTCATATGACAAACTATAAGCCCAAAGCAACTCCGATGGAATCAGGGTTATAGTTGTCTCGATACAACAAATCTTCTCAGGTAGATGGAACTCTCTATCGATAGTTGATTGGGAATCTCATATATTCGACTAATACAAGGTCGGATATCAACTTTATTGTAAGCTATCTTTTGAGGTTCATGCAAGAACCTAAGGTCATTCATTGGAAGGCAGTAAAGCGAGTTTTACATTATCTGTGGCACAACAAAATATGGCCTGGAGTAAAAGAAGAATAACAAATTCTTCTTGCATGGATACACGGACTCAGATTATGTTGGATCTATAGATGATAGAAAATCACCATCAGGATACATATTTCATCTTGGATCTAGACCTATCTCTTGGCACAACAAGAAGCAGCAAGTTGTTGCACTTTCATCTACAGAGGCAGAATATCGTGCAGCATGAGGAGCCGTGTGTGAAGTGATATGGTTACGTCGTATTCTTTCAAATATGGGTCTTCCAAAGAATCTTCCAATACACTTGAATTGCAATAACCAAGGTGTTTTGAAACTAGTCAAGAATTCAATGTTCCATGAATGAACAAAGCATATTGACACTCAATGTCACTTTATTTGAGATGAAGTTCCAAAGCACAAGATTCGGCTCCAGTACATTCCCACCAATGAACACGTTGTGGACATTTTCACTAAGGCACTTACACGTGTCAAATTTGAATTGTTTCACAACTCTTTATGTACTTCAAATAATGTAATAAGGGGGGAATGTTAGGCTATAGTTTATTTAATACATTATTAGAGAATAAAGTTAATGCACGACATGGTGGCTTTCCAAAAGCCAACGTGTTGCAAACTTAGCTAGTGCCTAAGTTGGGTTATTTGGAGATTCAAATATTCGTTTGATTATTTTGTATGATTTGATGTGTGGCTAATCTTGGCCACTGCTTTTGTATATAGTTTCAATTGTTGAATGAAATATTTGTTCGATTTCCAATAGGAGAATACAAAGTAAATATATATATTCCATATCATGCATGATTTAAAATTAAAATAATTTATTATACTCAAAAGCAAGTTTTGGAGCATTATTATGTTGTTTTTCACTATATCTTTTAATGGGCATTTATGATATATATTTCTCCATTCAAATAATAATAAAATTGAAGAAATTATGAAATTTGATACTTATTCGTATTGGAGTCATTCTTGTTAAAATAATGGAATTAGTTACATCATGTTTAATTTGTTTTCCTATTAATAATATTTTTCATATCTTAAATAAATAATTTTCTTTTATTAAAATTTAAATATTTTTAAATTAGTTATATGGGATTGAAAATTGGCTCACTTGTATTACATCATTGGTCATATAGTGGTATTCCAGTAGCTCATCAATTATATATATATATATATATATATATATATATATATATATATATATATATATATATATATATTTTATATCAAACTTAGGTCTCTTTGAAAGTCGAGGAATTTAATATTATTTACATAAAATATAAAATTTTTCTTGGCCACTTGCTTTCTAAATGGTAGAATTTTTCCAAGATGAGTTTAACTTTGCAATTGACTAAATTATTTGCCACTCCATTTCATTCTATATGAATATGTTAGAATTTCCAAGATACTACACTAAGTAATAGTTGATGGACATTTAGAATAATGCTTATTATTGATTGAATCCTTATATTTTTTTAAGCATTAATAATAATCTACGAATCAATAATCTAATAATAATCTAGTTATATGTGACTTCAATGGGGCCACTCCCATGAAAACACCAAAGTATTATATTTGTTGTTAGATCAATTAAACCATATCCAACATGCATTTTTATCACAAATATTTTTCATTTCTTTTTCTATGAAATATAATCTTCATCTTCCTCAAAGAGCTATGTTTCCACAATCACCTCCTTACATTTTCATTAAGAGATAAAATCTCACTTGACCAATTGCCTTCTAAAATTTGAATTTCACCACCAAGATGAAGATCAATACCATAATTGACTTGATTATTGGTTACCTAATTTCCTCCTATGTAGATATGCTCCCATTTCTAATAGATTACCTCTAATAATCAATGATAAACATCAACAATAATATTATTTTTAATCCAATCCCCACATCCATTTTTGTTGATATCATTAATGGTAATTTTCGAATTACCCTCCATTGTAATTTATTTCCTTCTTTTTTCAATTGCAATTTTAATCCTTGTAAGAAGTATCCTCGCCATTGCATAGTTGCTAGTTAAAATTCAAGTGAGGAAAATTTTGCTTAAATTATTTAAAAAAAAAAGCCACCTCCATTGGCTTTTCCTAAATTTCCTATAAAAGCACCACTAAAATCTTTTCTGAAATTCCATTCTAAAAAAAATTTGCTTAAATTATTTTAAAAAAGACCACCTCCATTGACTTTTCCTAAATTTCCTATAAAAACACCACTAAAATATTTTTTGAAATTCCAGTCCTTGATAACTTTAGATATTTATAACATTTTTCTTTGTATGGTCATGATGGTAAAAGGTAGAGTTGTGGTTTCTTAATAAATTTCTAGCAACACACGGGTAAGTGTCTTCTGAATTTAACACTTTTTTTTTATCTTCTTTTAAAGTTTTTTTTCTTAATAATTTCTCACCTTTCTTTGAATATTAAACAACCAATTTTATGTAATAAATCCCCGACTTCTTGTTTAAGAAAAGAATTTTGATGTTGTGACTTGATGGTGGTCTCCAAATGTTCACATTTTAAAGCACCAGTTAAGCCCTTTTCCACATTTCAACCTCGCAAACTATTTGCAATATTGTGCTTTTGTGTTATCACCTTCCATCTTGTCCATGCAAAGAATGTTTAATGTTAGTTCCAAACAAGTACGAATTCTATCTGCCTAAAATGAAGGATAGATTTTCGAAAAACATACATGCAAAATCAATTCCAATCACGTTCTCAAGTGAGGGATAGGTGTGTCTGTGGCGTTATATCATGTTACCAACTGTAAGAAGTCCATTAATGCATTTCTAACGACTTTGCAGAAAACTAAATATTGTAATCATTGACATTACAATAAAAACTGTATAGATAAACAGATTTGTCGGTTATTTATAAATTGGTTTTATGAGATTAGAATCAGTTTCAACCATAATAGTATTTTAACAGTTTAATAATTATACATAAATGGTTTAACAAGATTCAAACCTAAATTTTTTCTTTAAGAATTGAAAAATATAATAAATTAAACTAATATCATTTAATAATAGATAGTAAAACTGGATGATTATGCACCATACTCTAGTATGTGGTGTTTGGAGTCATGGGAATTTATAGGAAACATGCTTAACATGTTATAATGTTAATATATTTAGTTTCATTTTCATTGAATTGCCTTTGATGCATTTTTGCATTGGTTTTTCAAGAGGTTCTTTTTGGCTTACATGTGTAAAATAGGTTAGAACCTTCTCTTGATAGTTATAAAGCCTCAAAATACTTGCGCATATTTTTATATTAAGTTGAATAACTCCTCTGGGCATCATGTTATGACTTCAAAATTTACCTGCAAGATAAGTTAGTTTTGAAACTCTTTGAAGCACATACTATACATATTAAAAAAATAACAGTTCATGAATAACATTCCCTGTAGAAGATACTGGAGTTTTCATGTCCAACTATCAGTTTAGAAAAGTTCAGAAACCAATCTTCAATGCGTTAATTACAATAACAAGTACCGGTTCTTTGTTCAAGGACTGGGTCCTTTTCCCTAAAGACCAAACTTATGTGAGGACCAACAGTCAAATATAGAGGAATCGAACTCATAACCTTGCAGATACAAGTCCTTAACCAAAAACCCAAACCAGGGGCCATGGCAAGGTACAGCTCATGCTGGCATTTAGTGAATTCCAGATCTAAGAGCGGCCTGTGTGGCTTTAGAGGATGTGTATTGCAGTCAAGTTGCTCTCCCGGCAGATTTAGTTTCAAAACATACCCAACACAAATACCTAACTGCAATGCCCATCTCCATCCCCACAAGAAACTAGGCCACAATATTGCAGTGGATTTGGACAGAAACGAGCTTTACTGCACTAAAAGGAATAACCAGGTCTATGATCCCGACTTTGATATGCATGTTCTCTGTTTTGCCAAGAACACAAGAGATGACAATGTTGCTTTGCATAAGGGAAAGCATATGGATACTGATAAAGATATTGTAAGCAGCGGTTTGAAACAAGAAGAGGAGGAAAATTGTTGAATGTAACCTTTGGGTGCCAGGCTCCACCCTTAAGAGTCTTCTCGCCAGGCTCCACCCTTAAGAGTCTTCTCAGACAAAAAGAAACAAGACTACAATCTGAAAGCAGGAATAACGAGGCCTTGGGGCCTGCAGAGACTAAATAAGTTAGGCAGTACCTGCTTCATGAATTGTGTGTTGTAGACACTTTTGCACGCTCCCCCTCAGGAATTATTTGTTGAGCCATTGTCGGAAGAATGTCAATGCCTGCATTAGTTCTCATATGGATGACATTTTGTATGCCTCTTTTTCTGGAGATAGGACTCCTTATAAGCCACATGGTTCCTTTACGGGCAAGCAGTTCACATAATTGGGTTAAATACAGATATTAGTGTGTTGAACATTGGAATATTCTTTAAATTTTAATTTGAGTTTATGATAATAATCGCAACACTGTTATCAATGCAGAAGGTGATGCATGACTTTTTATTTTTACAGTTGATCGAAATCTGATTACAATGTTTGCTTTCTTGAGATCGGGTGCAAAGTGGTATAAATGTGATACTGCATGGATAAATCAACTCATGGAGCATGCAGTCAGGCTTCTCAGGGCTACATGTCAACATATAGAAGACTTTTCAATATGGAACCAGTTAATGACCATTTAGAAATAAATATTTAGAGTATATACTTAAATTAAGTAGAGTCATTATTTAGAGCCACAGAGAATGCTTTGCAACATCTTCCCAAGCATAAGATGAAGCATTATTTGCGGCCACTGAAAGTATGCTACATTGTAACATGAGAATCAAGCATAGAAGCCAAATCGATTGCTTAAGCATGCATATAGTTTAATTAGCAAGATTTTAGTACAATATTAATTCATGTCAATACAATGATAATTCTCCTTCTCAAGTTTTTCTCTGATGAGCATTCCTTGATGTGCCTTCTATAACAAACCGAACACAAAGCTATTGTATCATGCTTGAATCATTCCTTCGCACTGTTGCTGCTTCAAGAAAGCATAAATAACACTCCTTAACAAACCATAAATAACACCCCTCTTTATGGTATAATTCATGGATAAATGGGTGCCTCTATACTTGTCCCTAGTTCAGCTACAAGCTATACATGTGCCTAGTTCAGCTACATGGAAATGTCATAATTTATCCCAAACACATGGGACTATATTATGGTCATTTCCATTCAGCTACTCTTGCACCAATTTCGCTGGATGTAATAGACATATTTTGCCTACCCTCATTTAATTACAAAATCATAATGCAAACTAACATGAAACTGAGTGATTTATACTGTTCACAATTTAATGAAGAGCTAACAAGCACATTACTCTAATTCTTTGCACAAAATATTAAGATCATATAAAGTTTAATTGGGCTTAAAACAATTCAAATACATATTTACAAACACATGTGCACAATTTTTTTAAAACATGGAGAGAAAACACACATTTCATTTCTTCAGCAGAAGAGATATCCAGTTAGTATTGACTTCTGCCACAAATATTTCATAATTTTAGAACTAGTACGAAACAGAAACCAATAACCCCTGACTAAGTTTGGAAGAATAATAATAGACAAGACAGACGACTTTTAACAGAAGCTTAGAAGCAGACATCCAAATTACACCCCAAAATGTCATTCATTATTTGCAGAAATGGGTTAATCAATCTGAGTAATATTTAAGATATTCAATTGAAATATCTACAAATCCTAACTCTCGCTAAATTATCCCCAAAATGTCACTGATCATTTGCAGAAAATGGGTTACGCAATCTGAGTAGCATTTAAGGTACTCAATTGAAATATCTACTTATCCTAACTCTCACTAAATTATTAAATAAATTAAACATATTCAGTTCTTTGGAATCTTACTTGCACACCACACTATATCACAATGGATGCATGAAAAAAAATTGGAATACTATGCTTAAGCAAAGAGAGCACACCATAAATGAGAAAGCCAGATGGATAGGAATCCAATCTTCCAACATTCAACCCAGTATTGTTCTAAGCCACTTCCAAGCATAACTACATCGTTATAATCCTTAAATGCTAAATGCACAAAATATTCTTACTCTCATATCAACCAGAAAGCACATAACGGTGAAATATTTTGACAAGCTAAAGCATCTAGAATTGTGAACAGTATCATGATAGATTTTGAATTTATTGCAACCACTGGGTGATTAAATTATGGTCATTAAAGTGCAAACTGAAACTAGAAAATGTTTTATTTATATGTGTCTAAGCTTGTCACTTGAGAACAAACTAAAATGTTGGCTTGCAAAATATCAAAATGAATCGAATCTGCATGTGTGATCCTTTCTCCCATAGCTCTGCAAAAGGTTTGCAAACAAGACAGTCAGATTTAACCAACAGAAGAACAAGACAGCAACATAAACAGATAAGTAATAATCATATTAGACAAAATGGCAAAGCAGCACAATAGTTTGCATGTAAATTCTTCATATTATTTACCATAGGTTTTTGTAAAGCATTTTGAAGTATTTAGCACAAAGATCATAAAACGTTTGTCCTAACAATCTTCTGCAATAACTGTTCCAAAACAGAAATAAGTGTGGTACAATTAATCTAACAAAAACATACGCTGAAGTAGTAAGTTCTGTTAGTAATTTTCATGAAGCCAAATCATGTCACGGACCATGTCACTAGGTCCGTGACTGCTTATCTATTTACAAAATACATTTCTGTATCTGGCAATCATATTCCACCTATAACCAGTCCCAGCCAGTTCAAGTTTCTGGAATTTTTTTTTTAAGGAATTTTCTTTTTTATAAGTTCATAAATCTTAGTGATTTGCTAGTACTGAATTCTCTACTTATTAAGTACAGAAATAATTTTAAATATTATCCAATTCTCATAAGATCTGTTAAATTTTATATAATTTTTGGGGCAAATTCTCAAAGACCAACAATTTCTTTTTAATTGGTTATTTGGGATTCAAATGACCCCACCCATATTACATCATGACCACATAGTGATATTTCAACAGCTTGGCAATTATGCATGTATGGTTTGGCAAAGTTTGAACCTGGGTCTCCTCCATGAAAGTCGAGAAATTTAAACAGTTGAGCTCATGCCATTTGATAAAGACAAACAAATTATTCTATAGAATAAGAAAATTCTTCATTTTCAAAGTATTATTATTGCCAAGCAACATATGCATAATTGCCACTTATAATACCACTATGTGGTTAGTTGAAATACCATGATAACAAGGTCATTTTGTAATACAGGTGGGTCTCGTTTCAATCCCATATAGCCAACAATTTAAAACAAACACACAAAAAAATAAATAAAACAGTTTTGTCATTGCACAAAGAAGAATATTATCCACTAAAATTGCTCTCGGCAAGTTTATGGTGAATTCAATGTAAGAAATAGCCCTGTTGTGGCATATCCTGTTAGTTTTTAACTAGCAAAAATTATATACAAAGCTATGGAAAAATAAAAAGAATAAGCACAAAAAAGCAAAGAGTGAGAGCCTCTCTATTACAAGCAACAAAAAGCCAAATGGAGTGCACCAAATGTCTCTCAATCATCTATTTCCTACAGCATTTCGACTGTAATTATTGACTCCTTATATTCCTATCTTGCAAATTTTTCTTTTCTTTTTTATTTGAAGGTATGTTTTTTCTAACAAGGAACTAGAAACTTCACTCATACAAGATACAGTTTTTCATGCCCACCTTAGAAATCCTCGGTGAAATGGCATGACTTGAATCCTTGTCTCTTATAAACAAAGCATTGGTCTACCACTGGAAGGGTTCTCTATCTTGCAAAATCTATCTCAATAACTTCACTGATATACAAACATATATATCATTGATTATTCCAACACTCCCTGTCTCTTGTAAACAAGGCATTCATCTACCACTGGCAGGGTTAAAAACTAATGGTATTTATACCCACTTACAAGATACCTTTAGGACAATGTTAAGGAACTGACCTTTAGGCTAATAAAATATTACAAAATATTCACCTATACAAGGTGTACAAGGGCATATACAAAGAGTATAATAAAAAGTCAGTTATGACCTCAAGACAAGCTTAACCACCACATATTGCTACTTCCCCCATTAAATTGAGCAAGGGACACGGAGAGACTCTTATTAGTCATCCCCCCTTATGGTACACTCTCCTACACCAAGTAGCTCCGACACACACACAAAAGGAACCTCAGGCATGACCTCGATCAAGATATTCGTTGCCTACTTTGTTGATGATACAAAAATTGGATCAAGCATCCCACGAGCATAAAGCCATCGCAAATAGTGCATCCAAATCACGATGTGCTTGGTCCACTGATGAGACATTGGATTATGGACAAGCTGAATGGTGCGATGATTGTCACAAATCGAAGGTGCTTTGCTGCCTCATTGGCAGCACAATATTTAGCTTTTTTGGAAGACTGGGAAATAGTGGACTATCATTTAGAGCACGAAGAAACAAGGCTGCAACCAAAGTAGAAGACAAAACCTATAGTGGAGCGCCGCTAATCCAAATCACCAGCCCAATCTACAACTGAGGATCCTGACAAGATCAGAGGTGCACCAACTATATAGTGAATACCCATCTAATATGTACCTCTGATGTATCTAAGAATCCTCTTGGCAGAAGTCCAATGACTCCCGAGGTACCTACATGTACCTAGAATAGTAGCTGACAACAAATGCAATATCAAGTCGCATGTAAGGTAAAGAAGACCTCCCACAAGGTACTGTTCACCACAAATCTGCCACAGGAAAGGATTTTGCAATGTATACGAGCCCTAGACCTGGGCCAACATTGAAAGGCCGGAGGGAAGAGATGCCCTCCGTGCCAATCTCCGGAGAAAGGCCGGCTCCTGAACTAAACTACTCGGTATTTTTAAGACAAGAGTGCAGGAAAGAAATAAAAGGGGATAGGGTAAGAAGTGAGAACGATTTTGGTGGGAAAGAACCAGCAACACGATTATCAACAAATACCTTGAAACAAGCAACAATAAATATGAAGAACGAAACTAAAATAAACACTGCGCTATCTCCCCTATGTATCCTCTGGAAGAGTTCCAGGGTTCAAGTATCTTCCTATGCCTAAATCCAGAATTCAGAATTACAACAATTAGGAAACACAAGAACTTGACAGAAACCACTATCCACAGGCAGCATAAAAAGAATTTAACGCAATATTAAATCTCTTACATAACCCTCTGAATGATTCCAAGGTTCAATCCCTCATTACACACCTAAATCCAAAACACAGAATTACAGTATGAAAATGAAGAAAAAGAATAACAAAAATCGACACAGAAGATAACATTCATGAGAGAAATGGAGCTCAAAGTCTTCAATATCTATTGCAGAAATCAAGATACAGCAATTCTCTAGCAAAAGTTCCCCCCCTTTTTCATTACAATTCGTGGGTTTTTATAGAGGCCCCGACCCTCTGAGCTATTAATGCACTTGATCTGGAGGTACGCTCTCGGGAACCTGGAAAATCTGCTTCTGCTCCTCCTGCAACTGAGTTTTCACATCCTTTTCCATATTTACCCATTACGGCCGCATTAGCCCGGGAAACCTGCATTTATGGGCCATTTGACTTGTCCTGGATTTTCCCGTGTGTGGGGCTCGAGTGGGTCTTCGA
>JAQPPZ010000641.1:0-67417 GCA_028583015.1 Wollemia nobilis | reverse complement strand
TGGTCAATCTAAAGGTTCGAGAGGCATGTACTCACCGTTTGGCCAATTATGAGGTTTAGAATCCATAAAACTTATAAAATCAATAAAATCCAAAAAAAATTAGTAAAGCATAAAATCCAAAAACATTTGCATTTGCATTTGAATTTTGCATTTTTATTTTGCATTTACACATGCATTCGATGCATTACTGCATTGCATATATGTATTCATCATCCGTTGCATTCTGTAATAGAAGACATTGTGTTTGTCAGTCTTACAAATGATGCCACATTGGTGTTTAAATCATGCATCTCTGCATTTATCATAATCCACCATTCATGTGAGCAATTATTTTTTCAACATAATCTATAATGTTGTTATGGAGATATACTAGTATTTTTCGGTCACTCAGCCATACCTAGTGGTCTTATCAAGAGTTGGTAGAAAGTTTGCTTTGCTTTTGTAGCTAAGATTCAGTTAGTATAGCCCTTAGCATATCAGAAGCCTATCACTAATCAAAAAATTTAAACAATCCTAATAAATACTAGGGGAAGATGAAAGCCACGAAGTAGGATAGGGTATCCTGAAGTGAAAAGAGTTATTCTTGCTTATACCTCTGTGCGGACGGTATGGGAAATGTTGAAAATTGGCAAAAGGATATGTTAGTTCCATATTCAAAATCCCTTTCTTACGATAAAATGAACAATATCCCAAAGAGATATCCTACATCAATCCTCATGATTGATACCCTAGATCGATATCATAGATTGAATCCCTAGAGTGATATTCCATATTGATATCATAAGATCGATATTCTCAATCGATATACCAGAAACAGTTTTTCTAAGTAAATCCCCCAAAGGAAAATTTCTGAAGAAAATTATAAAATATAATTGCTGAAAAGTGAAGATCGAATGAAGATCATAAAATAGGCTTAAATCAAATTTCAAAGTGAAGTTCAAAAGTGAATATCAAATGAAGATCATAAATCAAAAGTTTGAGTGAATATCAAATGAAGATCCAAAATCTAGTTCGAAGAGAGATCAAATGAAGATCCAAAGATAGTTCAGAAAGAAGATGGAATCTACTCCCTTGCTTCACTACATATGAGCAAGTATCCTGAAAATTGAAGGATAGAAAGGCATGAGCCTGAATCCCTAGAATTGTCAACACTACTGTACCTTATGCATGACGATATGTCTGACGCATTAGCATCTCGCTTATGAACAAGACCAATGTTTGAATGTGGAAGAGATAGCTTCAGGTGTCCTGCATGACCTAGTGGCTTAGTCCAACTAAAATCTAAATTTGAGATTGGATAAGACATTTGTGGAACCCCTATATTAGCAATGGGCTGAAATAATCCCGCTTCATATCGGGGAATGCTCGTGTCTCATCTTAAAATAATCATTTGCACACACAGGGATAATGAACAGTTAGGGTCTATCCGCAAAAATCCTTTTATCTCAAAAGCCTAGTGTGGTTAGTATGTAACTTTTGATAAGTCTATTAGGGTGTTTGAGTCTCATGGAAAACCTCAAAATTTTCTCCCATAGCAACAAAATGTCAAAAATTTCAACCATATAATTCATCAAATTGCAAAGTATCACATCCATGATACATCATTATATAAAGCACAATCAACATATAGGATAGATACTAGATGGATATTAGAAATAATATTTAGACAGCCACTGACTATATCGTACATATTTTTCAAATTTGCAAAAGAAAATCGAATGACACATTATAACATTCGCATCATAAACACCGCATACCATTGCATTTCATATATGGGTGATTAATTGATTAAATTCTTATCTTAAGGATTTTCAATTACATTCATGATTTTTATACATTTTGTGGTGTCATCCATTAGATTGATAAACATATTTGCATTCATTCCTTATGTTTTAAGTGATTAAATCATACAGGTTCATTTACATTAGATTAGCATCATGTAAATAAATCATTACATACAATAATGCATAAAAATAAAGCAATATCAAATATGCATTTAGAAAAGAACATCGTATCCACATGCATCTATCGTAAAAAAAAAATCACATCTAAGAATCTATATCACTGCATATCATCATCATAAATTAAATAGCTATCTAGTGCATGTCATTCATACATCACATCATATAGCATCAGCATAACATAAGCATTGCATCAATGTGCATCACATAAACATAAAATAAAAAATAAATGAGTACACAATAATGAGCCATAATAATGATCATATCATATATAAATATGTGTCTCAGAGTATATCGGGAGTACAAAAATGCCCGTAGGCTACAATTGTGTAGGTCCTCGACCTTACAACAAAAATAAGATATATAAAAAATGTATCCTACAATAGTAGAGTTCTAGCTCTGATCTGCTTCCCCTGTATCGAAGCTCTCACTACCTCCCTTAGTACTGTGCTTAGGAGCCTAATCTGCCTGTTGCCCTGTTGTTTGCTATGGATCCTACTGAGCACCCTGAGTACCGCCTAGCCTGAAGAAGCCTAGCACTCGTCCAACTGCTACCTGTACAATGGGCACCTTTATTCACCGAGATCTATGGCTAGATGTTGCAGTAGACTGCTCTACCTCCCTAGTCCTGGTATGACTATTATCGCCATGTGTGCTAGAGGACCTGTGTGTCCTCCCACTCCGATGGGTACAATGGCTAGAGCTAGCAGTAGACTATCCTGTAGTCTAAGATCTAGTTTGCTGGGACTCTAGAGCATATGGATCCTTGAGAACCGCTGCACCTAGCATCTGAATGTATCCAACTAGCTGGTCCACTTGAGCAACCATGGATGCATGCTTGTCATTGGCACTCATCAACAAACCCTACAGACACTGAATCTCTGCCATAGGATCTGGGCCACCTAGTAGTACTACTATTGGTGCTGCTAGAGCCCCCTTAATCACCTAAGAGGATGAGGGATCCTCCCTCTATGCCTTGAGCAGATCCTGCTCTACCACTGTTGCATCCCTCTATGCTAGTGCCAAGTAACAAGCATGGGTGAGCTCGTAAACCTGGGTCTCTGCTATGGTAGCCTGTGCTATTAGGCTAACAATTTTCTACTCTATCTGTGTCAATTGTCGATCCCTATCAGTCAACTATGTTATAGAGTAGCGATAGTAGTGTCCCACTCTCTTTGCTGCATCTGGAATCACCCAAGCTGAGTTTGCAAGTCATCCACCTATGCTAAGAGTAGTCTCTCTACACTGTCAAGAGGGACCTCACCCTCCTCAAGAGCCTCCTTAATAGGATCAACCTCAGGACCCTCCCTAGGAGTAGCCTTTATGCCCCATCCACCCTCTATCCATTGGTGCCCATTGCGTCCATCATGATCCACCTTTGCTCCAGCCTGATCTATAGCTCGACCTAAAGATCTTGTCTTGTACCAATGAAACATAGACCACCATCTTTTGTACTCTGGAGTGGTTGCATCTCGATCAACCCCAGTCTCCTAGAAGTCATCAAGAGCATCCCCTAGAGCCGAAGGCTAAATCCATGATAGATACCTCTCCAAAGCCAAGCGCCTATAGGCGAATGGGACCTCTGAGATATCTTGCACCATGTCAAACTATCGTAGGACATGAGAGAAAAACTAATACTCTTTGATCTTGATCTTATGGCCGAGTAACCATCTATCTCGGTGATACTGTTAAAGCAGCTCATCGACCTCAGGCCAATCAGGACACTCCATGTAAGGCCACCACTCGATATCATCTAGCCGGAGTCCTGCAAATTAGGTGATGTAATGTTGGACGTTACCAGCATGGGCCTACTATAGAGGCCCTCCTCCTCTCAAGGCCAGTAGGCAACATAACACTGATTATCATCATCGATATCTGTGATGTGTATGGCCAGCTCCCCATGACGCTCTATCCTGATATGCTACCAGCCCCAAATTTGTAAAATTAGACTACAGATGATCCCTTGGTGGCTTTGGTCAATGATATGATATAGCTCTCGATACAATTGAGCCAATAGAGTGCTTCCCTAGGCTAGGAGCAATGGCTATCAGATAGAGCTTTGTATAACTCTACGCACACTAGCTAAGAGGTTCTAGGGAATCCACATGCCCAAGGAGTATGGAAGCACATATTGCACCACCAGATGCATGAAAACGACCTTGCACACAAAGAAGACATTCTTCCCCTACCAATAGCCAATGTGGACCCCTCCATGGTCAATGGCACGCTGAGCCTCCTCTCTCTGAGCATCAAAGATAGCATTGAATACTGACTCCTTGGCACCAGAAGTCGAGGAGAAGATGGCCTCACCATAAATGGGGATCTTAAAGATCCTATATACGTCTTCTAATGTCATTGTCATTTCCCTTGTAGGTAGGTGAAACGTGTTGGTCCACATATTCCAGCACTGGGCCAACATAGTCAAATAGGATTGATCTACCCTGATAGTGGGTAGATCTAGTACGTAGCCGAAGTTGACAGCCCTGAACCACTCTCACTCACCATCAGTAAGCTCTCCATGGAGAGTCTTTAGAATTTTAGGCTCTCACGCTCTAGAGGTCAATCTCTGAAATAAATAGCATGATATAAAAAAAAAGCTAACTAAAACAAGAAAAAACATTTAAAAATGACCTAAAAATCATCAAAAATAGTAAAAAAATGATAAAATTGTAAAAACAAGTCATCATGCAGGCCTACAAATCAAAATTTTCAATCAAATAGGTCAAAATTACATTAAATGATATTAATTGCCTCTAAAAACTTAGAAAAATTAAAAATTTTGCAAATTTTTCCTAAAGTTGGCGAACTACGGGTCAACCCTGCGGTCCACATGCGGTCAAAAATTGATCGTTGGGATTTTAAATGTTGACCATAGTTGGCAGCTATGGTTCCCAATTGACCAATTGGGAACCGTAGGTGGTACCTACAATCTCCAATTGATATCCGATAGGGTGTGATACCACGACAAAAAATGCAAAAAAATTGAAATCTAAGCTATCCTAGCCTAAGATGAGGTTCATTGCCAACAATTTAGTGAAATTGATTTACTAATTAGTGAATTGGGTTTATTTTTAACTGGTAATGGATGCGAGGTCTTTGTTTTTTAGTTACCTTACCCTCACCTCGTCTGCCGCGGCTAGAAGACGCTTGCCCGCACCCTGCCATCATGCTATGAGTCAGTGTGTAGGTAAAGTATGATATATTGTAGGTCATTTTTGTTAGCTATCACTGTTAGAGCTCTAGTTTTGTAAGTCACTATCAGGCAATAAGGAGAGACATATGAAAATTGAGCATTTTATAGGCTTCTCATATTTCACGTGGACCGCAGGCCCTAGCAGCGGTTCCTAAATTTGTAAATGGGAACTGTAAATCCTAGTTGTGGTTTGCAATTGGTAGGCAATTTAGAAAAATTCCCACCATGGGAAGGGCAAAAAAGATAAATTAATGCCTCCCATTGGATCAAAACTCAATAAAAGCAAATTAATTTAGAAATTTGGTGATAATCAAGCACCGGGATCCAATTAAAAATTAAAAATCTAGATAATATTATATAGTACATTCAACCGAGGTTGGCGCTATGAAAACCCTTTCATGGAGCGATACACATCCCAACCAAATAAATAAAATCAAATAATTCAAAACACCAAATGCGTCTCGTATTCAGTAATTTACCCTATACACTTGGTGATTACAGCGACTTGTGCTCTATGCAATCCGACAATATGAGTAAATTACCATAAGGACATTTGGGGTAAAAATTGTCAGTGTTGATCTGATATGCTTCTTTTCAATCTCTACGAAGGCCTTCGCAGCCGCACTGCTCCACGAGAATGAGGCGTTGCATGCCATTTCTTTTATGACTTCTTTTTCAAAAAATAATCGATAAATTGATTCAACACAAATCTGATTGGATTTGTATCATTTTGATTCCCTAAGACGGCTATTGTAGCCTGACTGCTCCATGGTATAGAAATGTGTAAATACTATTAATAGTTGGAATCAAAAGCTGAACTAGGCTTAGCCAATACATTAATTTGCTCAAATCTAAATTTGTTTAGATCATCCATGGTGGTCAAGGGACATCATCGCTTTATTCATTCTCATTACTCTCATCGACTCATCGCTTGAGGAGTAGTCATAATATTAAATAATAATCAAAATCAACAAAAGATCCCTGAAATCGTAGATCCCTTGATCTTGTCAAAATTGCATTCATCCTTGTGAATCATTGTGAACAACTATCATAAGCTTACCCCTTTGCTTGGGGAAAATAGCAAATATGATAATTTGTTTATAACTCTTATCTTTTCGGTTATATAGGCCTAACTCATATTGTAGCACCAAAGCTATTGGAATGTCTGATGACGAGTGCAAACTCTTTCAATTTTAAGCCTCCAAAGCGTTGGAAGCAATGATTGCAAGATGCGCATACTTTTGTTGGACTTGGGGCATCTAATGTTGATTTGACTAATGATCATCATAGAACCTTCAACATCATTTTAGGAGGTCTATTTTTGCTTAGTGTTTTTTGATCTCACAACGCATCTCAAAAGGGGCATATGTAGACACCTAAAACACATCATGTCGAGGGTGACTACTCATATGGGTATGCTAGAAGACCATATGGAATATCTTGGATAGACTCTAAGATAGAGTAGTGGTTCTAACCACTCAATTTGGACTCCTTGGCCTAATCAGTCTGAACCACAACCCAGACCTACGGTTTATAGCTAAACCATGATTGAGACCTACGGTTTGTATTCTAGACCGTAGTTGTGACTTGCAGTCTTAACTGAAGTTCAGTTGGCCTTCAATCTGAGCCAAATCGGTTGGAACGACCATTTGATCTAGAAGAAGGTGCTTCCATTCCAACTATCCTAACCACCTCTTATTGATCTTGGCTTGTCCATGAAGCCACCCCCAGTCCTAGGGCATCCTATAAATACACCCTCCAAATGGGGAGAGTAGATAGATGATTTGTATAGCGAAGCCCTGACAAATTATCGAGTGAGTGTAAATTGATAAAATGAGCTGCGAAGCCCTATCAGATTGTGTATTGAATTCGTCAATTCAAAGGCTACTTTTTTATTCATCCAATGATCAGTTTTCCATGGAAGTTCTAGGAGCCTAGGAGGATCAAGAAACGCAAATTCAGGCAAACAAAGGCCCATCATAGTGATTCAATCACCAAACATATCATATGGACATTGAAGGCAACCCTTGAACATCAATTAAACTAGGAGGTCAAGCCCACTACCCTTGGAATTGAGGGTAAGCCTATCAGAGTGCTAATCATGGCTGTCAGCCACGATTTACAGTGCAGACCGCTCACCAGAGTTGTGGTTTGCAGCAGAGGTATAACCACCTTCCTATTTTCATTTTTGTCCGACTAATTATAGATTAGTTGTTTTCATGTTTTAATGGTAGTTTAACAGATTTTTGACCGTAGAATTAGGTTAGATTTACATCTTCATGTTTATGCTACAATTAGGATATTAATGGTTCTTTATGCACCTTCATTCCTTGTTTTATACATTTGATCCATGCATAGTGTAGTTGTTACATTTCTTTACGCTATTATATGAATCTTGATTCGATTTGCATAGCTTAGAAGCACTTTTCATGTTTTATTGATTATACATGTTCAATGATGTCATTATGCAATTTACCTAAAAGGGCCTCATTATGAGAGGCTGCTTATCTTTTTGATATTCTTGTGTTGTTTCTTGACCATAGGGAAAAGTTTCAAAGGAGAGCAAACTATCAAGTTCCTTCCCTATCATGAAGAAGAGGGCACCTCCACCCTAGAGCAGTTCGTGTCATCCTGAAAGGCATTTGGAAATCACACCTGATGAGCACCAGAAATGCTTATATTTTGTACACATTTTCTTGTTCAGCTGGGAGGAAGCTGCTAGAGCCTACGCCCACTCCAAGCCAGTATTTCTTCCCCTACTTTTCTTGTATTATTTTCTAAATTAGTTTAGTGTTTTATAAGATTATTTATCACATCGATATTTCCAGCATTTGCAGTAGGTTCATTTCCAAGAATGTGTGGATATTTTCTTTTTGTAGATTTAATTGTTTGTTTACGTAAATTATTGAGGAGTGCGTGAATGATTGACAGTCATTTGAAACACCTCCCAATAGTAGAACTAGCGGACTCATCTCAAGTGGTATTGTAAGCAATATTTTTCAGACCCTTCACAAGTTTACGAAGCTCCCTGGGTTGATAAATTAAATGCACGGGCATGTGACAAAAGTAGAAAAAAGTTAACCTTGTTTGGCCCGCAACATTTTGGCACCATTTCCATGGAAGCGTCTCAACTAGATTATTTACAATAGCTGGAAACCTTCCATCTGACCTTATATGATTTCTTTGAGAAGAAGAGGACCTAACGATTGGTTTATAAAAACCAATCCATCAAAACCTGAGTCAGTCGAGCATTCTAAATTTGAATTAGACTCGCTCGACCCACCAGCAATCCATTGGAGTGAGGAACCGCACTTTGTGCAAAGTGCCTCCTCATCCCATCAATGTGGGGAAGAACAAATCATCATAAATCCCCTATTTAATAGGACACCCTTAGAGGAAGCCCTATTGTGGAAAGCTGTAGAAGATCAGATGATAACACCATGCAATCTTAGAGCCTTGACTCAGAAAGTCTTAAATGACCATAAGGACATAAACACTACATTTGAGACCACATTTCTTGAAAAAATGGCTGACAACGAAGAAGTCTCATATGGCTTTAGTTTTTCGATTGAGGAAGGAGTAGGAGATACCAAAATGAAAAACATATCCCCTGCCCACCTTACTACCTTTAGAGGATACCCAACTGAGGACTCTGACCTATTTTTATTCAAATTTGATGTCTTATGCAGGTCTGTGGACTACAAATCTGATACGTAGAAGTTGAAACTCTTTCCTTCCATGTTGGATGATGCAGCTCTATAGTGGTTCATCGGTCTAGAAGACAAACACATTGCCACTTGGAATCAAATGAAGAGGCTCTTTTTAGAGCAATACCAAGATTTTGGGAGAGCAAGAGACTCTAGAGAGGAGGTCCTGAGCATGACGCAGAAAGAAGATGAGTCTCTCAAGGAATACTAGGAGAGATTCAACTTCAATATTCAACGGTCTCCTCACACGAGACTATTTGATAAGTCCCTCAAAAGCATATTTTTGAGAGGACTTACCTATGAATCACTGGAGGTTCTTAACATGATTTTCGGAGGTGATGTCTACCAACATGCTATGGAAGACATCCGACAACTATGTCTGAACTACTCAAGAAGGAGAGGCAAGACCACTTCTAGAACCATGAAAGCGAATGCTTCAATAATGAAGACATAAATAGGTAACATGCTAGAAGATTTAAAGAGCGAATTGCTCTCGTCTCTAGCATTGCAGATGGATACGCTGCTGTTAGAGAAGAATAAGCAAGAGAACAAAACAACATTGGCTTATTTCTGTCCAAAATACAGAGGGAAGCATGCAAAGAATGCATGCCCAGAGAAAAAGTCAGAGTATGCGCAGTTTGTAGGCTGAACCACAAAACTCGATTGTGCCCGCAATTGCCTAGTAATCAGGAAGAAGCTGAAAGCACGGATGCCTATTTTATAGGCAATCAAAAGAGTTGGCCACAACCCCCTATGGGGAATATGCCAACCGGGATGTCGTCATATAGAGGAGGACCATACATGCACCAAGGTCTGCCTCAACCACCTAACATGGGGTGGTGGGGGCCATCACCCTGGTCTAATGCACCCCTAGCAGCATTTCTAAACCAGCAGCCATGGATGCCATATCTATATCCTGGGCAACAGTGGAGAGGCCACACTCCATGGAATCAGGCTCCACAGAACGTAGCACCAGCTCACCCCCAATAGAACTTATCGGCATTACCCACACAACCGACGACAAATCCAAATAATAGAGTGAATCAGCCAGCGTACAACGTGGAGGGTGAGATGTATCTGATGTACCATATCCAGCTTAGGTCTAGTAGACAACTAGGAGTAGGAACGCCTCCACTGGTAGAAGAGGAGGAAGAGGTAGAAACACATCTTGTAGAAGAGGTGATAGAAGAAACGCCTAAGAGAGAAAAGGCTCCATTTCCCAACTAGCTGCAAGAACAAAGGAAAGTAATGCAATCGGAGTTTGATATCTTGTCTATCTTGAAGAACCTCATCGTGATAATTCCATTATTTCAAGCCATCCGATATGTTTTGATATATACCAAGGCGATAAGAGAGATGTGTCTAAGGAAGCCAGGACGAAGAGCAACCTAGACTATCAATGTCATGGGTAAACTACCAGATTTGATGATGGGCAAAACATGCCATCCGAATTATGCAGACCCGGGCAACCCGGTGCTAACTGTAAAAATTGAGGGACATTCCCTATCTAATACATTGGTCGATCTCAGAGCAGCCATCAACGTGATGCCTCAAGAGACCATGCACAGGCTACAACTCACGAACCTAAAACCCACTACGACAGTACTGCAGCTAGTCGATCGATCGACCATGGCACCGGAAGGAATGTTGGAAGATGTAATAGTAACAGTTAGTGCATGGGAATACCTAGCCGACTTTTTAGTCCTGTAATCTAAGACTAGGCTGGGCGGTTACCCGTTCATCTTGGGAAGGCCATGGCTGGCAACAAATGATGCCTATCAGCTATTGAGATGGATTGATGACCATCTCCAATGGGAAGAACGTTAAAATATTAACTATTTCACCCCAGCTCAGTCCGTCGACTCAATGGGAGAACCCATGTTGACTGAGCATGAAAATCTTGAGTTGTCCATGATCCAGCCAATGATGACGTTGGATGAGTTGGTAGAAGAAGATGAGGATGGCACTATTGTGGAGTTCCTCCATGGGGAGTCCTCCATCTCTACACCTGGATCACCGTTGGCTGGCACCCAAGATCACCACATTCAACAGATACACATCAGGCTAGGAAGAACATTGAATGTCAGTAGTAGGTTGACTCCTACACAATTGATGAAAGTAGAAGAGCTCTTGGCTAGACACTAGCATAAATTTGCATGGGATTACATAGATATTTAGGGCATCAACCCAGAAATTTGTACCCACCGAATATATACCTCGATGATCAAACGACTCCAAGCAGGCAACCACAAAAAAGAATGAATCTGACAATGAAGGACATTGTCAAGTAAGAACTACAAAAGTTCTTGACTTTCGGATTCATCTATCTAATTTTTGACAGTGAGTGGGTATCACCGTTAGTGGTAGTCCCTAAAAAGAATGAGAAATGGCAAATCTGTGTGGATTACAGAGCATTGAACAAGGCGACCAAGAAGGACCACTTCTCGCTTCCGTTCATTGATTAAGTCTTAGATACACTCTCGAGGAAGAAGTATTTCTCCTTTCTAGATGGATTCAATGGATACAACCAGATCCAGATAGGAGAAGAGGATCAGGATAAGACAATGTTCAACTGCCCATGGGGAATGTTTGTCTATCAGGTATTACCTTTCGGATTGTGCAGCGGACCTACCACCTTTCAAAGGGCGATGCTTAGCATATTTTCAGACATGATGGGAGACACGATCAAAGTATACATGGATGACTTCACCATTTATGGAGAAACCTTTGACGAAGCAATGACGAATTTGGAAAGAGTACTCGAAAGAAGCAAGGAAAACAATTTGTCCCTAAGCAACGAGAAATGCTTCATGATGATGCAAGAAGGCATTGTACTGGGACACCAACTCTCCGTAGAAGGAATAAAGGTTGATAAAAGAAAAATTGAGGTCATCAGAGACCTACCCAGCCCCAGAACGTAGAGAGAGGTAAGGAGTTTTCTTGGATCAGTCGGGTACTATCGACGATTTATCATCGAATTCAGAAAAATTACGAAACCACTACACACTATTATTTAAGGATGTGGAGTTCAACTAGACGAAATATTGCGAGGAAAAATTTTAGTTGCTCAAAGAGAAACTGATATCTACACCGATTTTAAGAGGACCAAATTGGGCCATACCATTCCATATCTACTATCATGCATCCAACAATGCGATTGGAGTAGTCCTCGAACAGAAGGATGGCAAAGAATTTTACACCATCTATTATGTCAGTAAAAACTTGGCAGGAGCCGAGCTCAACTACATGGTGACGGAGAAGGAGTTCCTTGCAGTTGTGCATGCCATAAAAAAATTCCACCATTATATCACTGGGTATAAGGTAATTATCCATACGGACCACGCGGCTATCAGATACTTGATGAGCAAGTCGGCCATTGGCAGAAGAATTATCAGGTGGCTTCTATTACTGTAGGAATTTGACATCACAATAGTCGATAAACCAGGCAAGGACAACGTCATAGCAGATTTTCTATCCAGATTGATACCAACAGACCATGCAGTAGTGGAAGACCAATTTTCGGATGAGCATTTGTTCACCATTAGTGAGCAAGTCCCGTGGTACGCAGATATAGCCAATTACTTGGCCACTAGAAGAACCTCACCTGCTCTCTTTCCAAGAAAAGTAGGTGGTCATAGAGAAAAGTGCATCGTTCATATGGGTTGATGGCCTCCTATTCAAAAGAGGACATGACCAGAATATAAGGATATGCATAGCAGAGTAGGAGTTCTCAGAAGTACTCAAAGCATGTCACAACTAACCATGTGAAGGACACTTTGCAGGGAAATGAACTGCCTACAAAATCCTACAAGCCATACTTTTGGCCCACTCTGTTCAAGGATGCGGTTGTGTACACCAGCAAGTGTGATGAATGCCAAAGAATGGGTAGACCAACCCATCGAGACGAAATGCCCCTCCAACCTCAGGTACACCTGGAACCTTTTGATAAGTGGGGCATGGACTTCGTGGGACCAATTAACCCACCTTCAATAGGGAGGAGGTTTATTTTGGTCTATATAGATTATGTCACCAAATGGGTTGAAGTTCAAGCGTTGAGGGACTCAAAAGAAAGAACGGTCACCGATTTCCTATTTGCTCACATTTTTACATGATTTGGGGTCCTTAGAGAGATTACAATAGACCAGGGACCTCAATTTACCTCCAGATTGATCAAGGAGCTGATGGAGCAATACAGAGTTTGGTACAATAAAACTACACCCTACCATCCGTAGGCAAATGGGCAAGTGGAAGTGACGAACAGGGAGATAGAGAACATCCTGATGAAAATCGTGCAGCAACATAGAAAATATTGGGATACACAGTTGCCGGAGGCAGTCTAGGCATATAATACCACGTGGAAATCCACCACAGGCTTCACACCCTTCCAAATGGTCTATGGGAAGAGTGCGATGATGCCCATTGAATTCAAAATCAAGACATTGAGGATGGATTTAGAGTTGAACTTGAGCTTAGATGACGCTAAAGAACAAAGGATTCGACAACTTGATCAACTGGACAAAATTCGAATGGATGCTCTATAGAGAACAGAAATCATATAGAAGCAAAAGAAACGGTGGCATGATCGCTACATTAAACTGAAGCAGTTCCAAGAAGGAGAATGGGTGTTGTTGTATGATTCTTAGTTCCAGGAAAGAAAAGGTAAATTAATGCAAAGATGGATGGGACCGTATGAGGTGTTAGAGCTCATCAAGAATGGGGTAGTGCGCGTTAGAACAATTGACGACAGCAACATCGTGTTAATGGTTAATGGCCATCGATTGCGCCCCTATAACACATTCGAAACCTTGTAGGTGGAATCCAGGATAGACGTGGGGGAGACCCCATCTTGTTAGATCGAACACTCAATAGGTGAAACGGAGGGCATGGACGACGCCCGCATGCAAGTTGCAGGCATCCTAACCTAGGGCCTAACAAGCACGAAATGCATCTAACTGATTTTATTTTTCTTTCTTTTTGTTTTCTTTTTGTAGGTGGACTTGACAGCACGAGGGATAGGTATCTGGGAAACCAGGCCTGATTCGGCTCAGCATTTCGACACCAGAACTCGTAGGTAGAAGCTGATGCAGTGTGAAGCAAGAATGAGAAGGCTTGATCACCCTTTCCCCAGTCAATCGCAACATGATTTCCGAGAATAAGGCGCCTTCCACATCAAGAAGGCACCCCACCAAGATAAGGTGTCTTCCACATCAAGAAGGCACCCCACCAAGATAAGGCGTCTTCCACATCAAGAAGGCGCCCCACCAAAATAAGGCGTCTTCCACATTAAGAATGCGTCCCGCCAGAATAAGGCGCCTCCGCCAGAATAAGGCGCCCAACCATAAGAAGGTGCCTTCCTTATAAAGAAGGCGCGCACATGAAAAAAAAAAAGGAAGAAAAAAATATAGATATATATAGGCGCCTTCCGTGGTTGGAAGGCACCATAAAAAAAAGAAGAGAAAAAAGCCAAGGCGCCTTCCACATCAGGAAGGCACATCCAGCCAGAGGCACCTTCCACATCGAGAAGGTGCATATAGACCGAAGCACCTTCCACATTAGGAAGGCGCATCCAACCAGAGGTGCCTTCCACATCGGGAAGGCGCATACAAACTGAGGTGCCTTCCACATCGGGAAGGCGCATGCAGACAGAGGCGCCTTCCACATCGGGAAGGCGCATACAAACCGAGGCACCTTCCACATAGGGAAGGTGCACCCATTCAGAAGGCCCCTTCCACATCAGGAAGGTGCACCCATTCAGAAGGCACCTTCCACCACTGGAAGGTGCACCCAATCAGAAGCACCTTCCGTAGCAGGAAAGCACCATCATTAAGAAGGCACCTTCCACCATCGAAAGGTGCACCCAATCAGAAGCACATTTCGTAGCAGGAAGGTGCCATCATCAAGAAGACGCCTTCCACCACCATAAGGCGTACCAAATCAGAGGCGCCTTCCACCACTAGAAGGCGCATCCATTTAGAGAGCACCGACAACATCGGGAAGGTGCCACATCAACGCATTCCACATGGAGAAGATACCAAAGAACTCCTTCTAGTAGCCAGCACTTACGCCTCCCGGACACCTCGATCAAAATGAAGAATCACATGAATGAGCGGCATCAGATGACCATACCCCTCCCCCGTGTCACACATTAGAAAATCAATGCCCTTCACGGTGCCTGAAACATTGAATAAGGTACGCGCATGTTAATTCAAATTTTTATATGATTATTTATAAAATATGCAGTATCGAAAAATATACCGTTGTTATAAAGATCATATCCCCCCATAGCCGAAACCACGTGCCAATGATATGGCACCTTTCATAACTGTTAGGGTTAGGTGCCTTCCCTATAAGAAGGCGCCTTCCTGAGGAAGGAAGGACAAAAAAAAATAGTAGTAGTAAGGGAAGGAGCCATGGGAGGAAGGTCTAAGAATCACGCAGTGAAGAAGAATGAACCAGGTGATACAGACGGGATAAGAGGGCCGGTGAAGACACAGTTCGAGGCCGAGGGATGGCTCGAATACTATACCCTGGTTAGTTAGGTCTAGGAAATGGACACAGCCAAGGATTTCGCTACCTCCTTGAGGGGCGATGTAGCCCAAGTGCGAGGGTAGAAATTCTAGTCACCCCTGAATTCATCTCACAGGCGACTGGATTGCCCCTCATAGGGGAATGTGTTTACAAGGGTGGACTACTGAAGCCGTATGCCGAGGTGCTGCTGCCAGGGGAGAATGTGCAGATAGACAAGGAGGGGCTACCCAAAAACAGCCTCCCCATAAATCTACAAAAGATATTTGAGTAGGTTGCTCGATTCTTCACATGCACCCGAAAATATACCCATCTGCACGCTAATCATGTGCAGTTTCTCAATCACCTTGTGCATGGAAGGAAGTTGAATGTGCCCTTCTACCCGGTGAATGCTCTGAAGGATGAAGCAACTCGATGCTAGAAGGGGGCACTATCCGCCTTAGCCCACCATGGGCTGATATCGACACTGGTCCACCATGCAAAAGCGTAGAGGTAGAACCCCGATGCGGAGGGAGATGGCAACCAAGAAAGGCGATAGGATGCTGTTGCCAAAATAGGGCAAGAAGAGAGAAACCCTGCAAAGGAAATGGCGAGTATCAGGCAATTGGCATTGACCTATTTCATAGAGGAAAGAGGGCATTCACTAGTGCCCAAAAACATAGAGGAAAGAGGGCATTCCCCAGTGCCCAAGCGTGAGGAGGAAGGAGTGCCACTTATTAGCGGTGAGGACGAGTTTTGATCAACAGAACCAGTCCTCAAGAAGAAACGTCTGCAAGGACTCCTCCTCTCGGCAGGAGAAGAATAGAGCGACTTGAAAGTAGACGTTGTAGCCCAAACCCTCTAGGAATTGACAAATCGAAGCCCACAAGATGTAGGGACTTTCAAGAATAATGACCAGGTCGAAGCGGCCTAGGAAGAGGTTCTCGAATGGCAAACCAATTGCTGGATGGCCCAACCAACTCTAGAGGACTACCAGAACAAGCATACAGGGGAGTTGAAATAACGAGATGGACGGATCACCCAGCTTGAGCAGCTGGTCTGATAGTTGCGGGAGGAAAACCAGCTACTCCAAGATAAGGGGACGAAAAGAAGGGATGCATCGACCCAAATTGATTGGGCAAAAGAAGTCTCGATGAATTCTCCCACATCTACCGAATGAGTATTTTCTTCGAGAGAAATTCAATCAGATGCTCGACAAAGCAGCCCAAAGGTAGGGGAGAATTTCTCTATTTTAGGGGGTGAAGGGGAAAGAAGTCCCACAATACCCCTTGTCATCGTCCTGAGTGATATAGAGTAGGACGAGGGCCTCCAACAGTAGACAGGACCAGACGATAAGGAGGAACTCCCTAGACCTGAGGAAGGAGGAGAAGAGCCTGAGGGGCCGACATAGGACAGATAGGAGAACGAAGAAGCATCCCTAGGGTTGGTAGCACAGTGTGAAGAGAACGCTCCAGAGCAGGCCCCTCGGAGCGAGGAGACATCCGCCAGGGAGAAATGGAAAATCCCTGTTCAAGCCGCTGCATTCTCTGCAGAGGCCAGAGGAAAAGGGCCCAGGTCAGCTCGAAAGAAGGCGAAGGTGACCTTCGTCGAGCCAGAAGAGGACGAGTGGGATATGCAGCCATTCATAGAGAGGCGAAAAAAATTCGAGCGGCTACTCAAAGAGATGATGGCAGCCAAGGAGACTCAGAAGGCAACCACAAGGATGCAGGGGGACACTGGTATCTGCGTCAACCCGACAAAGGACAGCCAGTTCTAGGATATTTACGGGTCATCCCGAGGACGGTCCTCCATGATGAGGAGGTATTTGGAATGATGGGGGGTATATATGGCCCTGAATTGGAGGCTGCTGCCATTGCAAAAGAGAATGTAGGGCTTACTCCTGAAGCTACCAGATTATACAAAGCCCAAGTAGTACATTCCAAGAGGGATAATTCAGATATCCTTCTGGCAGCGGTCAGACCTTCGAATGCTGACCTCTAGCAAGCTACCGAAGCTGCATTCTAGTCAGCAGAGATGACGCTGGCTAGATCACCGTCGGTAGCAGCCAGAACAAGGAAAGGACAGTCGACAACCACACCCTCAGTTCCACATAGGAAAAAGAGAGCCACACCTTCATATGCCAACGCGTAGAAGAGATAGACTTGAGCCGCAGGTATAGTCGAATCCTCCAAGAAACGATAACGATGAGGGGTCAATAGGGCTACTTGCAGTTTTGATGCCACGAGGGCATGGCATATGTTAGGCATGGGGGGATGATGAGCACCAGAAATGCTCTTATTTTATACACATTTCCTTGATCATTATGTGGCTGTATAATAAGGATTGCATACTTTTATAAATGATTATATAGATATTTGATGAATTATGCATGTTATCTAATTTATGTGTTTTCAGTGTGTTTTTGTGGAATTGCAGTTGATTTAGTTAGATTTGGATCAGTTGAGGTCTCTTTATGGACTTGGCACTCTTTTTCTTTCAGGTCCAATGCAAAAAATATAGGCACCTTCCTCTTCCAAGAAGGCGCCAAATGGGAGTAGGCACCTTCCTCCTCCAGGAAGGCACCAAACGGGAGTAGGTGTCTTCCTCTTCTAGGAAGGTGCCAAACGTAAGTGGATGCCTTCCTCTTCCAAGAAGGCGCCAAGCGTAAGTAGGCGCCTTCCTCTTCCATGAAGGCACCAAGGAAAGACAAGCACCTTCCTCTCCTAGGAAGGTGCCAAAGAAGGCCAACGCCTTCCTCTTCCAGGAAGGCTCCAAAGGAAAAGAAGCGCATTCCTCTCATAAGGAAGGCACCAACGAGAAGGCACCACTAGAAGGCAAGTGCCTTCCTCTCATAAGGAAGGCGCCACTAGAAGGCAAGCGCCTTCCTCTCATCAGGAAGGTGCCACTAGAAGGCAAGCGCCTTCCTCCCATAAGGAAGGCACCGACAGGAAGGCACCACTAGAAGGTAAAGCGCCTTCCTCTCATAGGAAGGTGCCAATAGAAGATAAGCCCCTTCCTCTTACAAGAAGGTGCCCATGGCAATAAGGTACCGAATGGAGAAGGCACTCGATATACTTAGGCACCTTCCTCATAGGGAAGGCACCCCTGTTCTTTGCCCATTGACCAGACAAGCATGACGTGGACAAAATCGATTGGTGTAGTTCCAACTCTATGTCAAGTAGATCTAAATTGAGGATCACACCAACGTATGAGAACATCCCACCAATTCCAGGCGAAGCACAACCTAATCAGCAAACATGCCACCAATAAAATCGAATGCCAGTTTTAGTAGACGTCGATTACATTTACCAGACTGTCTTAGTATAGTCTGGGATAAATCGATTGTTACAACTTCTTTTGTAACAGAAGTTCTACGGGTGTGCTATATAAACACACATAGACCTCTCTGAAGATATATAGAAAATATATAGAAATAGAGAGATAGAAATAAGATATGCAGAGAGAGAAGATAGCATATTTTTGTAATACTTTGATAATTGGAATACAGTTCTAAGAGTTCTAAGTGCGTGTTAAGTTGGAAGGAAGTTGCTGGAGCCTGGGCCCACTCCAAGCCAGTATTTCTTCCCCTACTTTTCCTGTATTCTTTTCTAGATTAGTTTACTATTTTATAAGATTGTTTATCGCATCGATATTTCCAGCATTTGCAATAGGTTCATTTCTAGGAATGTGTGGATATTTTCTTTCTATAGATTTAATCGTTTTTTTATGTAAATTATTGAGGAGTGTGTGAATTATTGACAACCATTTGAAACACCCCCAATAGTAGAACTAGCGGACTCATCTCAAGTGGTATTGTAAGCAATCTTATTCAGACCCTTTGCAAGTTTACAAAGCTCCCTGGGTTGATAAATTAAATGCACGGGCATGTGACAAAAGTAGGAAAAAGTTAACCTTGTTTGGCCTGCAACAACACCTACCCTTAAGAGGGAAACAATTATGCACTCCTATTGTAATATTATATCAAAATGAATATCCCTAAGAGCGACGTACTTATAATTGAATTTTTACTTTGAATACAATGGAATAAAGCATTTTTCTTCTTGTTTTATTTGTTGTCAATTTCATTTTCTTTTATGCATGCTATATTTTTATCATTCATTGCAATAGGATACACCATTGGGTGTGATCCTTTCTAGTGGTTACACTTACCCACAACTAATATCTAAGTCTGACTTCTATCACTAGTAGAGTCATTTCGATTATCATAAAAAAGGTTCATGGACTGCTACCAATAATAGGGTTTAGTTTAGTTATCACCAAAAGGGTTGTGAGGAATTTACTAGGAGTTGCTAAATATGGAAGCGTTAAGGTATACCTATATTAATGTATGTGATGTGTGAAACCAATCAAACTACCAATGAACAAAATACGACAACACCAAGCGAAGATAGAAATGGAAGATTAAAAATAAATTAATTCAAGTTAAATTCACCACTTAAGGAGGGCTGCATCCTTGCCTCTAGGAGGGCAAAGTCTTTGTGGAATCACAAATGAGTTTGATGATAAAATAAATCAAACCTAATCTATATTAATAATGAATTTATTAAATCACAATTGGAAACCCAACATAGTTGACTAGCTATGTTAGGGTTGTAACATGGCTCCCCTCCTTAGAAAGCTTTGTCCTCAAAGCTGGAAATGACTAGAAAATACTTTTAGGTTCCCATGTAGCATCTTCTTTTGATAGGTCGTACCATTTGATGAGGAATTATTTGATATGATAAGATCACAACATACATATTCTAATTTGTAATATTACTTCAATCTGGAGAGATATACATCCTTCTTCATCGAGTATTGGTAATTTTGATTGAGAATGTACTTTTGGGTTGATAACCTATGTATAAAAGATGAGGGAGGAATCTCTAGTTGATATGCCACTTTGCCAATGTGACACTATTTTGTAAGGGCCATAAAATCATGGAGTCAAATTTTGACTGGTCTTGATATTCAATGATAACTATTTGTAAGGTTGCAAATGCAGGAACATCATATCACCTGTATTAAATTATCTTTTTGAATGGTGTGTATCTTGTTGCTGCTTCATACGATTTTGTGCTTGGACCAAGTTGTCTTTGAGAATGTTGAGCATTGACTGTTGGTGTTGGAACCAATCATCTACTTGGGCAACTTTGGAAGAACCTAGAACATAATCTACTATTGTTGGTGGTTTGACTCCATAAGATGCTTCAAATGGGGACATCTTAATGGAAGTATGAAGTATTGTACCACCATTCAGCCAAGGAAATCCAATAACTCCATTGATATTGTTTATCCTAAGCAAAACATCTTAGATAGGTACCCAAACATTTGTTAACTATCTCAATTTGGTCATCTGTTTGTGGATGGTATGTAGAGGACATATTCAACTTGGTACCACTAAGATGAAATAATTCTTTTCAAAAATTTCTAGTAAATATGGGATCACGATCACTTACAATATTATTTGGTATTCCATGCAATTTGAAAATTGAATCCATAAATACCTTAGTCACTTTGTTTTCTGAAAATGGATGTTGTAAAGCTTGGAAGTGAGTATATTTGGAGATACGATCCACTACCATAAAAATTACTATTTTGCCTTATGATTTGGGAAGACCTTCAATAAAATCCATTGAAATATGTTCCCATTGATGATCTGGAATAGGTAATGGTTGAAGCAATCCTGGTGATTTGAATCTTTTGCCCTTATTACATTGGCATACTTCGCATTCATCCACCCATTGTTTAACCT
This sequence comes from Wollemia nobilis, assembly GCA_028583015.1. Lineage (NCBI taxonomy): Eukaryota > Viridiplantae > Streptophyta > Pinopsida > Araucariales > Araucariaceae > Wollemia > Wollemia nobilis. The sequence goes on along the minus strand of JAQPPZ010000641.1, from coordinate 46,297 downwards.
TTTATTTTAATCCTTTCCAATAAAAATATTGTTTTATTAGCATATATGTTTTCAAAAAACCTGAATGTCCTACTGATGAAGAAGCATGCGATTCATCTAAAATCCTGGATTTGATTCATCCAAAACCTTTTATTTCTTCTTAGGACCTTGTCATAATAAGAAAAAAGAGGATACTTGGATGAACCCAACAATAATTCCTAAATTATTTGAGCAGTTTCTATATTTGACAACCATTCCTCTTGCAGCTGAGAAATCCATTGGGAACATGGCCCTGAAATAGCATTAATAACCACTTCATCTTCATATTTTTGTGATAATGCATCTGCTGCCATGTTTTCTTTTATTTTCTTATACTCGATAACGAAATCATATCCCAACAATTTTTTTAACCACTTGTTTTGCTCTGGATAAGAAAATCATTTTTCTAGAAAATGCTTGAGACTACTATGATCAGTTTTAATAATAAAGCGGCTACTAATTAAGTAATGTCTCTATTTCTCCACTGTGTATAATAGCCAACATTTATTTCTCATATGTGGACCTTCTCAAAAAATTTCTAAAAGTTGTTTACTTTGAATACCAAGGGGTGACCATGCTGCATTAATACTACCCCAATACATGGTCTTGAAGCATCACATTCAATCACAAATGGTTTGTGAAAATTTGGAGTTGCCAAAATTGGAGTACTACACATTGCTTCTTTGAGGGCTTCAAATGCTTGAGTGGCTGCTTCCGGCCAATGAAAAGCATATTTTTTTGAAAGATCCATGAGAGGAGTTGCAATTTTTCTACAGTTATATACAAACTTGCGATAGTAGCTGGTAAGACCCAAAAACCATGAAGTTTATTGATGGTTTTAGGTAAGGGCCAATCCTGAATTACCTGTATCTTATTAGGATCCACTTTAACACCTTCCTGAGAAACTATATGACCTAGGTACTAAACTTCTTGAACACTAAGAGCATTTGACAAATAATTTTTCCTTGTGTAGTATATAAAGAACCCTACCCACATGCATCAGATGATCCTTCCATGTTTTACTATATATGAGTATGTCATCAAAAAAGACTAGGACAAATTTGTGAAGGAATGGATAAAACACATGGTTCATGAGACTTTGTAATGTGGATGGGGCATTAGTGAGACCAAAAGGCATGACTAGGAATTCATAGTAACCTTCGGGAGTATGAAAAGCTATTTTGGGAATGTCCTATTACCTAACTCTAATTTTGTGAAACCTAGAATGTAAATCCAATTTTGTAAAAAATTTTACACCATGCAGTTCATCTAGTAAATTATCAATGATAGGGATAGGGAATTTATCCTTGATGGTGATTTTGTTAAGGGGACAAAAATCAGGACACATACACCAAGAATTGTCTTTGCGACGGGCCAAAACTACTGGTGAAGAATAGGGACTAGTGTTGTGATGGATGACTCCATGTTCTAAAATTTCTTGGATTATTTTCTCAATTTCTATTTTTTAAGGTTGGGTATATCGATAAGGATGACCATTAGGAGGAAGACTTCCTGGGACAAGGTGTATGGCATGGTCTTGAGATCTTTCGGAAGGTAGTCCCTTTGGTTCTTGGACGACACCATCATAGTTAGCCACAATGTTTTGCAGATCTTCTGATTGAATTTTTGGCATTATCTTATGCTTGCTAATCCATACAATTAACTTGAGCAATGAATCTGTAATACCTTTTCTTAATATTTTCTCCATGCTGTGAGAACTTACTACCCTTCATGGAGGTGTTGGAATTCCTTGGAGGCAAATGGTCTTTCCATTCCACAAAGCACTGCTTGTAATTAAAACTGACTGTGTCCAATTGTTCTAACCATTCAACTTCTAAAATAACTTTTTAATTCTCTAAATCTATAAAAAAGAGAGGCCCATGCCAAGTATGACTTCCCATTTCTAAATAAATTGGAGATGTTCTACCGGTACATTGAGCATTTCCTTCATTTGTAATTATAACTTGAAACTTATCTTGATTGGAGGAGTTAATATGTAAGTTTAATGCCTTGGATATTTTTGTGTTGATAAAATTATGATTACTTCCTGAATCAATCAACACATTTATCTTTGTCGAATTAATCTTGACACCTTGATTGTATGGTGAGCTGATATTCCCATAAGAGCATGTACTGAAATTGCCATCGTGTCTTCTTCAACTACTGCCTCCATGTATTCAAATTGTTCTTCTGTTATGGGGGATTCAAGTAAATTGATAACATCTGTTGGATATTTTGAGTCAAATTTGTCATTGATGTCAAGGAACGAAGTTGTCATTGATGTCAAGGAACGAAGTTGTCATTGATGTCAAGGAATAAGCTACCATTGATGTCAAAAGATTAAGAGGAACAATGCAAAGGTTAAAAGCAAAAGGTCTTCATAATATTTTTTAATATTATGTGGAAGCATAAGTTAGAAGGGCTTTTATTAAAACCAATGGTGAGCAAAAATAAAAGTTTTTTTATAAAAACCCAAGGAAGCTTATTGAAAAGCTAAAGGAGGTTTTAATATTTATTTTATAAAATATTTAAATTCAAATTGAATTTAAATTTTATAAATAAATATTATTTATACAAAGTTGTAAAATGAGAGAAGGCTTTAATAAATCCAAAGGATGTAAAAATTAATTTATAAAATTTAAATTCTAAATAATTTAAATAATTTATAAATTAATAAGTTAAAAATTGAAGTGCCGATGTTTAAGTTTGAATAAAAATCGAAGCGTCGACGTTTATGTGTGAAGGAGGAAATCGATATAAAAACACTATGCCTTATAGGCATTTAATCATCCTTTTGCTCGAATGATAATGCGTGCAATTGTGTGTTGAGAACTCATGCAAAAAAGAGAAGAGAACATTGTTTTGAGCACCAATGAATAAGGATAAATCAACGAGCACCGAATTGCAAGAGCCATCTCGAGGCAGTGTGGCCTAGTGGCAAGTGGATAGCGGCTAGAGTGTTTGGACGTGGAATGACCTATGATCGAATCGTAGCAGTAGCATTTTTTTGTTGGTTATGCTTGTGTTGGAAGCGCCAAAGGAAGCAATGCATAGTTTTGCATAGGTGAGTCAGGGAGCTTTATAGAGCACGTGGTGCTCTTTACTCTCTAAGAGAGCACCTAGCTCGTGTGGTGGTTGGAGCCATGACTAGGATGCTGGTTGAGGCTGCATCATGAGATCGAATCCCACCAAGGCAAAGTTAATAAATTTTGAATATAATTTTTATATTACCTAAAATTTGACATGAGGTCTTAGGGAGTTAAAAGGGTTGTTTAAAAAGGTTTTTAATTGATCATTATTTTTGGTAAATTGGAGGAATAAGGAGTTAGCATTATTGTTAAATAAAGTATTTGTGTCACATTGGTGTATTGGAAATTTAAATTGTTGAAAGGACTTCTTGCCATTGAGTTATTTTTAAAAAGGATATTGCATTGATATTATTCTTGGTATTGAATATTATTGGGAGATTATAAGGTGTATTTGGTTAATTATTTTTATATGTTGATGGATGCTTTATTTAATATGGAGTGATAAGGTGTATGTATGTTTTGATACTTGCATTGTATCTTTGAGAGATCTTAGTGTGTTCTAAATCCTTTGAGCTTGGCAAAGAGGAATGCTTCAAGGTTTTATGAAATAAAAAGTTGTTTTTAAAACCTTGTTTTATAAGCATTGTTGTGAAAGCCATTGGTTGAGTGAAGAACTTGAACTAGAGTTTGAGTATCATTGTTATGTGAGAGTTGTTTTATAAGCATTGTTCTTGAATCCATTGGTTGTATGAAGAAATTGAACTAGGGTTTGAAACTAACATGGGTATCATTGTTATGTAAGAATGGTTGATAAGCATTGTTGGAAATATTTTGAGTAAAGGATCATATGCTTGGACTAGGGATTGTAAGCAATAATTGTTTCATTGAGTGTTTGGTTGAGTAGAGTTGGTTGAGCCTAATCAAGTGGATGTGTGAAGTGATTGTTCAAGTTCCATAAAATAAACTATTCTATATTTTTAATTGATTTGTGAAAGTGATTGACCATTGAGGTTAGTGTGAAGCATATTGAGTCTCTAACAATTCTATGTATGTTTCTAAAAGAGTGATTGAAAGTGATTGAGCATTGAGGTGAATGTGAAGCATATTGAGTCTCTAACAATTCTCTGTATGTTTCTAAAAGAGTGATTGAAAGTGATTAAGCATTGTGATGAGTATAAAGCATATTGATTCTCTAAAAAATATCTTTATATTTATATGAGATTGGATAAGTTATAGTGTGGACTTGTTGAGTAGATTTGAGGCAAGTCTTTGAGAAGACTTGTGGACAGATTTAGGTAAGCTTTTGTGGAAGCTTACAATATAGATTGAGAGAAGACTTGGAGAAGTTCTTGTGAGAACTTATTGATCAAATTGGACAATTTCTAGAGAGGAATTGAGGATAGACCGGTGTGAGCTTTTGTGGAAGCTTACAAGGCAGATTTGAGATAAGTCTTTGAGAAGACTCGAGAGCAGAGTTGATCGATTGATTTGTTCAAACCTTGAGTTAAGGTTTAGGGCAGATCCAGAAGAGTTAATTTGAGATTGAGTCAAGCTTTGAGTTAAGTCTTGAGGACAGAGATTGAGGATAAACTTGTGCTAGACCAAAGGATTGTGTTTAGTACAGATTCAAGGATAGAGTTTGGTGCAGATTTGAGGATAGGTTGGTGCCAGACAAGAGACAAAGATTAAGGATAGATTTGTGCTAAATTGATGGACAGTGTTTAGTACAAATTTTAGATATAGCTTTGGAGGTGACAGAGCTAAGGATAGAGATCTCCAGCTAGAGCAGGGAAGACAGGTTTATTTTGTGGATAGAGTTCCATTTTCTAAGAGAAATGGAGGTAGAGGTCTTCTAGAGGATCATCATATAGAGCAGAGATTAGGAGATTGGTGTCTCCTATGGATAGAGATCCACAAAATTGATTTAGGGGATTGGTTTCTCCTTTGGACAGAGGTCTATAAACATTGTAATAGGAAAAGGATTCCCAAGAGATTAATTGAGAAAATTTTAGTGAAATATTTTCTCCATGGAGTAGCCCACATTGGGTGAACCACATAAATTATGGTGTCTCTATTGTGTGTTGTGATTTATATATTTCTTTAATTACTACTATTGATATTGCTATCTATACATTGCATAATATTGATTAGAAAAGTAAAGTAAAAAGTGGTCTTATACTATTCACCCTCCGTCTTAGTATAAGCTTGTGTTCTTCAACCTCTATTTCCTCTTAATCTTCTTTTTCATCATATTCTATTTGAAAGCTTTGTCTTGGTACACATGCTTGATCTTTTGGATGGTAATTTTGACATTTATAGCAGTAATATCTTGATGGTTGATCATTTCTATGGAAAGAGTTGTTATGATATTGATGTCGATTATAGGAATCATGTCAGATAAATGTCCCATATTGCACCTTTTTAATCAACTAATTTGACCACCTTTATACAGGTATATGGATCCTGCAAGTAAACTTCAATTTTAATATTCTCTTTCAACCCATTTATAAAAGAGTATACTACCACATCATATGGTAAGGTTCTTCCATAAGAAAGCAGACTCATGAATTTTGAAATATATTCTCTTACTGATCTTGTTTGCTTAAGTGAAAATAATAAAACCATGTATGAAGATGAAGATCCCTCATTAAATATATTGAAGAGAAGTGTGCTAAATTCATCCCACAAGATGGGATGCCTATGTTCATATTTTTGCCATGCAAACCATTGATAAGTTTCAGTACTGAGTTTGGAAGAAGCAAAAGGAACTCTTTTGGATCTGAGAATCCGGTATAAATATAAAATACCTTCTATTTTAGCTAACCATCCATGTGGATCATTACTCTCAAAGGTGGAGATATCAATGCATGGGAAATTGACATTCCCTTTAGGACCTCTTGGTTGTTGATAAACTTCCTCTCTATCCTGATCCTTATTATTCCTTTGTCTATGGAAGTGATTTGGAGCAACCCCATTAGGACCTCTTGGTTGTTCATAAACTTACTTGCTATCTTGATACTCATTATTCCTCTGTCTATGGAAGCAATTTGGGGTAGAAGGGGTTGTTTGGTTTTGGTTGGGCATTAGTTGTATCAACTTTGCAGTCAATTGATTCATGCTCTCTAGTAATTGGGTGACATAATTTTGCAAATTTTAGATACTTGTATTGGGGTTTTATATTTCCCCGTGTATGATATTATCATGGGAAGAGGTAGGAGAAGGAACGGGGGCCATGGTGTTAATAATTGGATGATCAGGATCAAAACTATTAATGCATGAAGGAGAATTGTATTATGTACCTTTGATTCAAGGAGGTCTTCATGGTGACTTTAGGAACTCTTCGTTTAGATTCTCTAAAATTGATAATCGCCTGTTTGGTCCTTTAGTCCACCTTTCGCTCTTAGATTGGCAAAAATATTATGTTTATCTTTAATTTTTACAAAAAAAATGGTTAATTCGATGAAAAATTGTGGTTTACGTTTCACATCAACTATCTCTCCAACTACGGTGCAGATTTGAATTTGAATCTTCCAACAACTAATTTCTTCAATGGCTAGACGACCAGGAGAGAAGATCCAATGACTAGTTTTATCAACGGCTAGACGACCAGGAGAGAAGACCCAACAACTAGTTTCATCAATGGCTAGACGAGGAGAGAAGACCCAATGACTATTTTTGTCAATGACCAGATCAAGGACTCATACTATACTATGAATTAGATGAGCAAGTGAGATAGATGAAAACACAGTGGCTAGATGATAGAATTTGATGCAAATGCTAGATGACAGGTAAGATGAAACTAATACTAAATCCAAGGACCACCTGGATGTGTGGACATGACAACCAGGCCAACGAACAATATCCGAGACAATGAGAGAAAGGACAACTACTAGACACTATGATGCAAGAGAGGGAGATTACTAATGATGAGAAACTACTAGATCCGATAGTGAGGATACTATGACTTGAAAGAGAGACTACTAGATCTGATAGTGAGGACTAAGGTAACACCATGGACACGTGACATGAGGGAGACCAAAAATGGAGGGCAAAGAAGACATGAAACCACAACACGAACGAACCACACCATCACTTTAGAGGATATGTCAAACGCACTCACGAGAGCAAGGGGACGGACTTATATGAACGAAGTCACAAACCACTAGGGATGACTTTTTGGTTATAAACCCTGCTCTTGCCAACCTACCATGTGTGTGGGATAAATATCTCTAACAAAAAAATAAATAAAAAATTTTGGTACCTTACTTGTTAAGGTTTACCTATCTTAATGTATGCGATGTGTGAAACCAATCAAACTACCAATGAACATAATACGACAACACCAAGTGAAGATAGAAATGGAATATTAAACATAAATCAATTCAAGTTAAATTCACCACTTAAGGAGGGCTGCATCCTCACCTCCAAGAGGACAAAGTTCATGCGGAATCACAAATGAGTTTGATGATAAACTCATGATAAAATAAATCAAACCTAATCTATATTAATAATGAATTTATTAAATCACAATTGGAAACCCAACATAGCCGACTAGCTATGTTAGGGTTGTAACAGAAAGTAACTCATTCATATCACATGATATTCCTCTTTTGATGATAACTCTTTATTGATACTTTGGCATAGGTAATTTGATGGTTAACAATAATTCTAGGGCTCTTCATTTTTACTTATGGCTTTAGACTAACTTTGATTGTTGTCTCCTCTCTTTCGATAGGTTGTAGTGATATTTCACTATGGCGAAGTTAATTTCCATAGACTAATTCTATGACATTACTGTATGGAGGAGGGGACAATATAAGAAAATTAATACAACCCTTGAAAGGTTAGGTTTCTATCAGCTTCCTCAAAGATGAGGATATGACCCTGATGATTTATTTGTAGAAAGGATTAAAGAGCTGCATGGAGATCTAAATTTGTAAAATCAAATCACCCATAGATAGATAAGCATAGAAAAAATAGAGAACCATCTCTCCTCCAATGGAATGTGAATGCCATGGAAATGCTTCCACCTTGGAGAGATTGTTATGAGCATGTGCAAGACTATGACCTAATCAAAAAGTCTCATCAACTTGGTGATGTCAAAATTAAAGAGATGAAAGAGACTTATAAATAGTCAGAGGTGAAAATCTTGGAATGGTGGAAGATGGGGGTAGAAAGGAATTCAATGAAAGCTAAATACCCCAAGCCAATAAATATTGAGTTTGAGGAAAGGTATGACAAGTACTCTACAAATTAGAAGTCCAAGGAGAAGAAGAGCTTAGCATTGATCTTGGGAAAAGTGGAAACAAGCAAAGCTAGAAAGGGAAACCTAAAAGTAAAAAACCTGAAACCTCCAAGAAGGAACAAGAATCAACATCCCTAACCTCTACTCATACATCTCATTAGTAGAAGGAGAAAATTGAAATGGTTGTATCAAATTCAAAGGAGACTGGTACTGTAGAGGTCACCCCAAGGAGGAGGAGGTTTGAACGTAAAGCTATAGAAGCAAAGACCCATTAAAATATTGAAAATAAAAATAAAGATAAAGTTATAGACCTCACTGCTACACCCTCTTCCAAAACTATAGAGGTTCCTATTACAAAAGCTATAGTATCACTTCCTCAAAAATAACTAGAATAAACCATTATATTCAAGAGGAGGGTAGAGGGTGAAGTGTGGGAAATAGACAAGGTAGTCACTAAGAAATAAAATGTGGATGAAGCGAAAATAGTGGCACAAAATCTTGTTACAATAGAGAAGCAAAAGAGTTATCAAGGAGGACAATAGAGCACTGATAATATTTTCAAATAGTCTAACTTAGTAGGCTCATGTATGTTTTCTAATCCCTCTCCTCTTGCTTCTCCTTCTTATTCCCCATAGATATCTCACTCCCCTTCTAAAGTACAAAAGGAGGAAAATATACCATTTCCTCCACTATGAATGACATGAATTGCTCTAATAACAGGATGGATGAGGATGAAGAAGATGCGAACATCATCCAGTTGAAAAATAACCATATTCCAAAAGGGTTGATCACCCTGGAGAGCCTATTTGATAATAATGACAAGTTGAATGGCCACAAAATGAAAGTTGACAAACATAAATACAAGGAAGCTCAAATGGATCCTAACAAGGCCATCAAATTAGGAGTGAACATTAAAAAAGTAGAAATTGAGGAAATCAAGGAATTATGCAAGGAATTCTTGGACATCATTGCCTGGATCTATGAAGACCTAAAAGTCTACTTAAAAGAGATAATATAGTACATGATTGAGCTCGAGGAAGGTGCAAAGCCATTTTGGCAAAAGAAATGACCAAAAAATCCTAAAATCAAAGCCTTGATGAAGTAGGAGCTGCTAAATTTGCTCGAAGCTAAAACCATTTACCCAATCAAGTATTCGACATGGGTTGCTAACTTGGTCCCAATCAGGAAGAAGAATGGAGACATAAAATTATGCATTGAATTTCGTAATTTGAATAAGGCTTCGCTGAAGGACCATTACCCTCTCCCACATATAGATCAAATCCTACACACAGTAGTAGGAGCATAAAGGTTTTCGCTCCTGGACGGCTTCTCTGGGTACAATTAGGTATGGATCAAATATGAAGACTAATTCAAGACCATGTTCACAACCAAGTGGGGAACATTTGCTTACCAGAGAATGCCCTTTGGGTTATCCAACGTCGAAGCAAATTTTCAAAGAGCTATGGATGTGGCTTTTGGAGAACTCGTCAATAAAATAATAGTGATATACGTAGATGACATGATAAAAATTTTATCTCACCATAAAGGATATCACATAGCACATATCAGGAGTGTGTTCGAGAAATGCAGAGAGTTTATCATCTCCATAAATCCTAGAAAATATATCTTCGCTATAGAAGAAGGACTTCTTCTTGGCCACGTCATCTCTAAGTCCGGTCTAGCTATTGATCCTAACATAATGAAAGCACTGTTAGATCTCCCCCTATCCCCAAAAATCAAGGGTTTGCAATCATTCTTCAGATAGATCAACTTCGTGTGCAAATTCATAGCTAATTTTGTGTAAATCATCAAGACTATGATAGAGTTATTGAAAAATGATGATGCGTTCAAATGGACAAACACAAGAAAGCAACCCTTCTAGTAGATCAAAGAACAAATAGCTCAAGCTCCAATCCTAGTGAACCTAGACTACTCATGTTTCATCTTATATGTTATAGGTGAACAAGGGAGCTACGTCACAGTGCTCACACAGAAAGGAACTGACAATGGAGACAGGCCCATAGCTTTTCTAAGTCAGACTATGTAGGAACATGAAGAAAGATATAACTTCATTGAAAAGTAGATCTATGCAATAATGAAATATTTAAAAAAGTTTAGGCATTTCTTATCATAGAGTAGTATTATTGTCTATACAATCCACCCTGATGTATGAAGCTTCATCATACAAGGGGAGCTTAGTGATACAAGAGTTGGTTGGGTGACAAACACAAGAGTACGATGTAGAAATATACCCAACCAAACTAGTGACAGGCAGAGCACTATGCTAGGAACTTAATAAAGTAAGCTTTATTTGAGTACATAGCTTGTTTGACTAAAGAAGCGTTATCATACAATAACCAACCTTTAGAGCGGCTCGAATGGTCAGTTGAGTTGACCAGCTTTTTCCAAATTGGAAAATTCCCAACGAGCTTGAATGCATCACAACAAAGGAAGTATCGAATCCAAGATTTGAAATACACTTTGCTACCTCAAGGATTATATAGGAAAAACTTGGATGGAGTATTGCTTCGATGTGTAACAGAAGAGCAGAAATAGAAAATATTGTAAGAATTCCATGGAGGATTATCCAGAGGACACTACTCAAGAAGGACTACCACCCTAAAAATCATCAGGACAGGGTGTTACTAGTTGACCATTTTCACAAACACTTTTAAAAAAATGATAAACTACGAGGAATGCCAGGGATACGTTGTGAGAAATAGGAATGCTTCATTGCCCCCAAAGTCCATCCAGGTTGAAGAGCCTTTTCAACAATGGGGGTTGGACTTCATTGGGATAATTGAACCCAACTCATAAACCGAACATAAGTACATCCTCACAACTATCGACTATTTCACAAAATGGTTTGTGTTGGGCACTGAATTACATCAAGTTTTCACTCAACACTATGGATTCCTATCTTCCTATTCTCTATCCATGCTTGCACTCGATAGTTGTAGCTCAACACTCAACATTGGATGGACCAAAACAGATTTTTTTATCCAATCTCCAGAGTAGGTTGGTTCCTTGTCAATTTAAACAGAGTTTTGACACAATTATGCTCAGTTAGGGTTTGAAGGTTAGGGTAAGAAAAGGTTAGGGTTAGAGAAATGTGAAAAATGGTGGACAGATAGGCTAACAACATTGCACCATAGTAAAAGCTCTAAAAAACTATCCCAAATACACATAACTCAAATCAACATTATCACAAATTGGATGACTCTCAATCAATATCCAGACAATGATAATCCAAATAACAAAATTCACCAATATCTAGATTCTACAAAAATGCACTTCTTAATGATAAATATCAATATAAAAGCAGATTTCAATTACTTTAACAACTAGTAATCCATTAATTTGGCATAAACTAGCCACTTAAGTATTCACAAAAATGCAACTAAAGAATTCAAACCTTTGATATCAAGCATGAAGATACAAATTTTGAGGTGAAGATCAATGTAATGCTCCTTCCATTAGCTCTTGGGAATATTTATAGTAGCATAGGAAAACACACTAGAGCCGATCCTTAAAAATGAGGGTTCGACCTCTACTTATAGTTTTGCAAAAATTAAAATTATCAAGAACATTACAAGGATTAAAATTTGACAGCATGACAAAGAGTTCTTGTTGGCATTTGCTTACTGGTACACCCTTCGAGAAATCCACTGAAAGTGGTCCACCATGGCAAATCAGTTCCTCTACAACTTGTTGGTCTTTTGGTGCAAACTAAATTTTAGGTTGTTAGAAATCACACATTATCGTTGATCCTTCTTGGACATTATCTATCATCGTCGATCTGTAACCACATTTGGTTCTGATTTCTTAAAAACCCTTGATGCTTGAGCTTTCTCTCCAACCGACTGTTACAATTATGGTGAAGGAAAATCTTTAAATACCTCAGATTCTTTGACACAATCTCCACCGTTGATCTCCCCCATCGTATGGCAATGATTCATTCTGATATAATCTTACTATAATGGTGGGGAGAACACAACACCATTCTGCTTTAAAAAATTGATGATGTCATCCATTAAATCTTAGAAGCTATGAAACACCAATCAGGCTTTGAAATGTCTTGAAGACTTAGCGGGATCAAATCTGCTCTCTATTATTCAAGTTTACTCATCGTCTGCAAGGCATTCGTCAATCTGCACAAAAATATCAATGATGTTATCTCCTTTTAAAACTTTTTGCGGATTCCATTCTAGGCTGGGCAAATACATTAGCGCATGACCATAAATCTGGACCTGCCATAATATAAAATGACTCTCCTTCAATTCTGCATCATCTTTAGAGTAAAACACTGCTTATCGCCATTCTAGAAAAGAATTAGTCATAATGTCCATTGTCACCAATCCGCCTCTACTATGTTTACAACATTCTGCCTTGTCACCATTCCATGCAAAAACTCTCTTTGGGTTTTAAGGAATCGTGCGCTCCAACACAACTGCTCATTGATATTCAAAACATTAAGCGGTCACCAATCCACACTTTTTTCCTGTTGACATCATCCTTTATCAAAATATTGTACGGATTCAAGATGCATCACTAGGTCGGAGCTAAGAACAAAAGAAATCTTCTGGAATCGCTCCAAGCATGAAAATCTACTAAGTGTTGGGTGGGCTCGTGCCTCCTATCATGAATCCACTCCAAAATACATTGTGAGATATGTAGAATGAGGAATTTATGACTTAGGCAAAATTTTGCAAAATTTTTCTAAGTATGTGGCCATTTTGGGCCTACATTATGGCGCCTCCTAGGTGGATTTGCTTGCAAAGCCAAAGAAATCAGAGTCTTATCCATTGGGCCATGGATTCAAACATACTCATCTTCAAAAACATATTTTATAGAATAAATTCTATATAAACACTACTCTCTAAAAATTTTAACAGTCTGCCTAGAGAGTAAAGGTTCATATCGAAGTGATGCCAAAAATATATAGAACTCATTTGCTCATACAGAGACTATGTCAAAAATATAGATCTTGTCACCATGTCTTCAAAAAATTAGACACAACTCTACTCATTTTATAAGGCCTTATTTCAAGAAATTCGTTCACACATAGTTCGATGGTCTTCTACCTTTGTAGGCTTCATGCATTTCTTGCTCATTTATGAAAATTATCAAATTCAAAACAAAAATACAAAACTCATGCATATGTACAATACAAAAATGAACTAAGTGTGAGCCCCTTTCAGCCCTATAGTTGCTCCATCCTACTCTCCTTCTTCCCTGGCCTCTTCTTCTTTTTCTTCTTCTTCTTCTTCTAGAGTAGTCATTTTCTGGCTCCTTCCTCCAAAAGTATCCCCAAACAATTGAACCATCAATTCCAAAGATTGTAGAGCCTATTTCTAGGCTTCTTCTAAGGGATTTAATGTTTCTTTGAGCTGCTTATAAACATATTGTAGCTCTCCAATGTCCTCATAGTTATCAGCATTCCCTCTATTCACCATATCTTCCATGAGATTGCTCAATCAGGTAAAATCAATGATCAATTGGACAGCTTGTTCTTGGGGTAGTGGCTCTTCCATAGAATCTATTCCAGATTCATCCTGCAAATTATCATTAATGCTCTAATGGGTCTCTTCCATAGATTACAAGTTATGATACTCCTTCTAGAGGGCTTTGAAGCCAACCTAAATCATTTCCTTGTTCAATTCAACAACATCCTTAATCGCATTTTCAATCCTGTCAACCAATAGCCAGGATCTTTGAAGTGCCTTGTGTTTTTTAACCACCATCTTGGCAATAATTTTGGTGAGATTCCATTCTTTATTAGGAATAGGTTTAGCAGAATCAATGAGTCTACTATCAACCAACCTGTACATTTACTTTACTGAAATCACCATAGGATGCAACTCTCTAATGATCTGATCTAGATCTTTCTAAGTATTGGAGAGTAGGTGGCTGGCATCATTAAGATAATCAATAATAAGTTGAAGCCTTGAACATTTATCTTGGACCTCAGAAAACAATTCTTTTATAATATTTTTCATCTCATTATTAGAAAAACCTGAAGACTTAGCTTTCTCAATCTGAAGCTGATGCTTTAAATTCTAAATTTCTTTCGCCTGATCTTCATTCAGCTTATTTTGCTCTTCTAATTGGTCTTTTAATTTATTGGCCTCTTGAAACTTATCTTTCCAACCCTTAGCCTCCTTTATCAGAGCCTTTTCTACTTCCTTTTGATTACTCAGAATCTTATGGAGTTTTTCAACCTGTTTCTCCAATTTTTCCACCTTCCCTTTGACTATATCATTTTTCACATAGAAGGTATCCAAGTGGGCTTTGGCTATAATCAGCTTATTTCCTTAGGAAGCTTGTCAATATCTTTTGTGACCTCCTCCATTCGATAATATTGAATAGTCATCTTAGTTTTAGGTTTGATCACCAGTGGAGTCATAGATCTTGATACTCTCTATCTAGAAACAAGATCAACATACATGCTTCTTCTTCTTACAGCCATCCTACTGGAAGGCCTAGAAAGCTTCTTTGCCCAATAATCATTTATACTCTGAGTGGTTACCTGCTCTTTTGATATAGTGATAGGTATTGAAATAATAGTAGCTAGGGGAGATGATGATATTAGAAATGAAAGGGCGGACTGAACTGTTGATGGTGGAGGTTTGGAGATAGTTACAACAACCTCTGTGACAATTGTGGACTCTGTAACTACTGTTTTTGTTGTTACTGGTAGACTCAAAGGTTCCAATGTAAGACTAACAATTGGATGGATGGTTGTACTTGGAATGTAGTGTTCCATTAATGATGGCGATGAAAAATATAGAAGTGAAACTATGGTAGATGGTGGAGTGGAAACCTTAGATGCTAAAAATGGGATTTGAGGTGGCTGTGACGAAACATTAGTAACTTGTACCTCAATGGCTATGGATGACATATGTGATGGACTATGAGAGGGAGAAGGTACTCTTGTCATTTCTTCTTGATCATAAAGGGAGGGATATTTCTTTTGGGATTCATGAGGATGTAGAGAAGAAGAAGGTTTTAGATGGCTTTATTTCTATTTCTTGCTACTACTCTTGATGAATCAATTCTCCAGTAGCAAAATCAACAACCTCTGTTGCAATCTCCTCCATTCCATTTTTTTTATTTGAAATTTATATTTTCTCTCTTTCTATAACTATTTTATTATTTCTATGAATCAATTGAAAGGTAGCCATCTCGATTTCAAATTCCTCTTTTGATTCATTTCCTTACACTACTCTAAAAAGTAATGATTACTCAAAAATAGGACATAATTCAACTGATGCTGCAGGAGTAAAAGAGAGGGGTTTGAACTTAAAATTTTCATCCTTCTTCTTCCAGTCAATCTCTGTGTCTAGAGGCTATCCTCCCAAAGCTAAAAATTTAGGCCTAGATACTGTATTAATAACTGGGGTACTGACATATTTTTATTTAGAATATTTTATTTTTCTCATCAAATTAACCCCCTTAAGAAACTTTTCCACCTACTTAGTGGAAGGATGAAAGGGGTAACTAACTCATCTTTAAGACATTCCACTCTAACAGAGCAGTCTCATCATTATTTCTACCCTATTAAAAATGAGCTATGGGTCTCTTTTCAAACTTATAAGCCTTATATCCATTTATGGATTTATTCCTCATAGTAAAAATACCAGTAGGGTCATAGCTCCATCTTTGGGGAATATAAAACAGACCTAACCTATAAAGGTATTGGTCAATTTATTGGCTTTTCCCCTTCTTGGTGATGGTAATATCATCCATAGTGTGGTTGGTAAGAAAAGACCTCCTCTTTCTCTCAGAACCATAGTTTGTGTCGATGTACTCTACCTGCCTCAGATATTCTAGGGCAAAAATCCTCTCCATAACAAAGTGGGGCAGGAGAAAAGGTTTACCAATGAAACCATACAATCTGATTACTGTGCCCTTGGTCAAAAAATACCAATTTCCTTCTTCTGCATCATTTTTTCTCAAAATCTACTCAACCAAGGGTGGCAATCAAGGGAATTTACCATACATTATTCTTAGGGCAGGTCCCAAAAATTCCAAATTGAATCTATAATAAGATGCACTGCTCCTTAAATGGCTTGTCTAATAATAAACCAGCAAGGGTTACCCATCATTGGTTTTATCCTTACCCAAAATCCACGACATTCTATCTTTAGTGGTAGCATAGAACATCCACACTAGACTCAAGCAATGTCTAAAACTAGGAGCATCAGCGCCCCTCTTCATACTTACTAGCTGCTCATGTATCTTTTGTACGAGAAAAGTTGGCTTGTCAAAATAAATCACCCTAATCCCCTTTTGTACAACATCTTTCTCATATATTCTTTCATTAAAGATACAGTAAGTAGTGGCAATTTTCTAGCCATGTACCATTCTATCAGAGTCTAAACCCTCCATGCAAGCCAACATAGAAAATAGGATGGGGTTTACAAACTTGTCAATAGAGATAGGGACCTCAGGTAATTTTTTCTTGGGCTTAGTATCAAGCTATTTATAAACCCAATTTTTAAATGACTCATCGTCATTAGCTCACTTCTCCATGGAGTAAAACCCAGTCTGCTTAGTGACCCTAAATGGTTTTGGTATTACTGGTGGTTCAGAACCTAGGGTAAAGAGTCTATGAAAAAAGGAGGTGGTGATACTAAAAAGGGTTTCTCCCTCAGATGTTTTTACTACTTTAGCCAATGGTGTTGGTCATACTTTAAGCATTTTAGAAGAATTCCATCCAAGTTTCTTTTGTATAAGCCCTCTAGTAGTAATACATATTTCAAAGCATGAAGCCTATATCTCCTCCTTTGGGAAACATTTAGATTAAGGGGATATACTCCAATCTAGAAATACCTTATCATCTAGTCAATCCAATAAGAGTCTTTAGTTTGTACTATTTTGACCTGATTTTATTCTACTATTTGGCAAGATGTTATTCTTGCCAGTGTTGTAGCTTCTATTAACCCTTAGTACAAGGCTCTACCTCTCACTAGCTTGGTGGGGTATATTTCTACATCATATTCTTGGATTTTGGTAATCTAGCCAGCTCTTTTATCTCCTATATCACCTTGAAGAATAAAACTTCTTACATCCAGATGAACCACATATACCAGGGTCCTACTTTGTACCAAATACTACCTGAACTTCTTTAGTGACTTCATCACAATAAATACTTGTCTTTCAATAAAGTTGTATTTGACCTGATAATCATGGAGTGTCTAGCTCCAAAAGAACATAGGATGTTCCTCTCCTTGATTATATTTCTGGGTGAGTACTAAGGCATAACTTTCTTCAACCCCATATGCACAAAGAATAAAATCTTTGCTGAAATTTGTGTTTACCATTTTTGGGGCTCTTGCAATGGATTGCTTAATAATCTCAAAATCCCATTTCCTAACTTCAGTCCACTTGAATTCAGTATTTTTCTTGAGTATCTCAGATATAGGTCTTACTTTCTGTGCAAAATCAGAAATGAATTTCCTGATAAAATTGATTTAGCCTAGGAAATACTGCAAGGTCTTCTTATTTGTAGGTAAAGGAAGAGAAAGAATTGATCTGATTCTGTCTGGGTCTATGGCCATGCCTTATTTTGAGATCATATGAACTAATAGCTTTCCTTCATGGACTGTAAAGAATGACTTCTTAGGATTGAGCGAAATACCAAATTATCTTCACTTTTGAAAATATTGCTCCAAGTGTGACAGATGGTCTTTTTTATCATGGGAAAATGTCATCTAGATAAATCAGAATAACCTTGTTGATCAGTGCTCGAAAGGTATAGTCCATGACTCTCTGAAATGTGGCACCCACATTGGACAGCCCAAAAGGCATCCTCTGGTAGGTAAATGTACCCCATTTCGTGGTGAATGTTGTTTTATACTGGATCTTTCACCCAAATTTGGTTATATCCAGAGTAACCATACAATACTGAGAACCTCTTTGCTCTTGCCACTACCTGTAATATCTGATCAATCTGAGGGAGGGGATAGTGATATTTAAGGGATGCTTGTTTTAGATTTCTAAAATCCACACACAAGTGTATATCCCCATTCTTTTTCCTTATAGGTACCAAATTGGCTACCCAAGTAGAATGTTTTATTGGGTATATGATTTTAGCCTTTAAGAAATTTAAGAGCTCCTATTTCATAATGGCCTTGATCCTCAGATTGAATGTCCTCTACTTATGCCCAAATGGTTTTGCATCAGGCTCTAGCTCAATGGTATGTTGGATAACCTTTTTATCATACACCTTGAGGTCTTCATATGACCAAGCCACAATGTCTTAGTATCTTAAGCATAAATATTTGATATCTTCCACTTCCTCTGGTGAACATCGGACTCCAACATTGAGCTTCTTTTCCATACAGACCTCAACTTCTTTATAGATTTTTCACTGACTTTCTGGATTTGATCTTTTTTCTGTCCTCATTATCAAACAAACTCTCCAAGGTGACCAAACCTCTTGAGATATGATTATTTCTTAGTTGGATACTATCTTGCTGATCAATTTCTTCTAAATTATCTTCTTGGATAGTGGAGAGACATGCTTTTCTCACCATAAAGTCAATTATTTATTCATCGCTTTCAAAAACCTGCCAAAAAATCTACTTTTATGGTACTACAGGCCTAAAAATTATTTTAATTCCCTTGGCCTTATTTATTTTGAAGTCTACAGAAGGGTTGAAGTTATCTCCCTTTGTTTCTAATGAATCATCTAGAGCATTCTTTTCTCTAGGAATAAAATTTAAATTCAGGGTATCAAATGATTCCATTAAATCCCATACCTTATTTCTGTAATATTTTAAGTAATGGTGTTTACTGTTGCACCTATTTCTTACTTGATGGACTATCAACTCAAAATCACCATATATGTTCAAAATTTTAATGCCCATGCTTTCTGCTTGTATCAATCCGAGACACAAGGCCTCATATTCTATTGCATTATTAGTACATGACCATGTCAATCTGTAAGCAAAACTCTTTGTCCCTTTTGATTGGGATTGTAGGACCACACTATCTCCTGCATCATTTCTACACTTAGCACCATCAAAGTGCATGAACCATATTTCTTTCTCTCTCATATATTAGTTAGATATAGCAGGGATTTTGCTCTCTCATTATGTTGAGATGCTATATGTTCCCATACCGGTTCTGAACTAACTATAATATTCTCTAAAATGCAACTCATCCTCAATTTATAGCTCTTCAATGTTTTCCACTAGCTCAAATTCTTCCATGGGGTTAAGATTGCACATATCCTCTTCAATATTTTCAATGTGATAAGCTACTGGTTTTTCAGGTGTTATCCTTATTCTCTTTCCTTTGAAGGGAATTACCATGCTAGAATAATCCATGTACATACATCCCCCTCATTTTGCAGTAAACTCTCTTGAAATACATAACCCAAAATAGGGTTTTAAGTCAACCATGACTATTTCTTGCACTATTGTCACCGTAGGGGCTCTATGCAACCTCATTAGTACATCGTTAATGACTCCAAATCTCTTGACAAGTTTCTCATCTAGTTGTAACACTCCAGGACAAGATTGGGTATATTCCATCCCCATATCCTCACAGACTAATTTAGGCATGACTGTAGTTGATGCTTCTAAGTTAATCATACAATTTTAGACTACCCAACCTTCCATCCTTAGGGATATATAGAAAGGGGGAGGCTTATTATTTAGAACAGTAGGTGTCATCTCTTTATTTTCTGATGGAATACTAAGGATTGTAGTGGCCAACCTATTCTATGGATTCTTGTTGAGGGAAGCTTTAAGCAGGTCAATCTGACCAAGAATGAACAGAGTGTCATACAGGCTAGCTTTTGATGGAATCTTTTTCATCTCTTTGATAAATTTTGTATTCATATTTATTCAAGGAGAGTTTTTCTAGCCTTCCCTCTTTCTCACCATATCTTATTTTATATTGTTGGGTGGCCTCTAATCTTTGTCTCTTAGTAATAGATGGAAACCTAAGCCTTTCTTGATCTTCATCTTTAGATCTCATCCAGTCTCCTTATGTCTCCTTTTTTGGTCTCTTAGGAAGACTATATGTCTTCTCTTTTACCTTAGCTTGAGGAATAGGGAAGGTGTCACTGCTCTAAGGGAGAGGATCAGCTCTCTTTTGGGAAGGGACTTGGAACTGCCCCATTTTTTGGGGATCTACTTGCAAAGCTTTCTTTCCAGATCTTGTCATAACAACAATTGGTCTTTCCTCAGATAGTTCTTACCCAACCAAGATTTTATCAGGGTCCCATAACATATTAACTCTCCCTTTTGTATTCCTTTCAGCTTGATCATAGCTTGTTGAACATGGTGTTGGTACATCACACAAGACTATGAGTCATGGGGATCATTGCATACTCAACACCAAATATTCGCAAGAGTAGTATCTGAAGAACATTTTGGATCCTCATGTACTGCATTCACCCTAACCCCAGTACTATTACTTGGACCAGGTATCTGATATTTGTTTACATATGGGAATATCCTTTGTTGTGACCTTTCTTGGTCTCGCTTTTCCATTGAATTCATTCTATTACTCAGATTTTTTATCATATTTTGTATATCCAGGATAGTAGAAAACTCCCGAGATTATTGAGAAGGAAGGGGAGGAAAATAATATGTAGAGGATATAGGATTTGGTTGAGGGATCACATTCATTTGTGGAGATGGAGATGATAAAGAAAGGGGGTCCATGTAAGAGGGGTTTGTGGCTTGAATTTGGCTACCAGTGGTTTCTGAGTTGTAGGGTAGCACAGTTTTGGAGGAAAGTCTTTTGACATTGATTAGGATATTTTCAGCATGAACTGCTACATTATAAACTTGGGGGAAGGTTTCTACTCCCGATTGTTGTGTTTTAAGTCCTAAATCTTATCCAAGAGCCTAGATATAATACATATAAGCCAAACATGTAGCTGGTCTGGCAATGGGGGGAATTCTTTTCCATGTTCTGCTAAATCTCAAATTAAAATCTGAGATAGTTTCTTGCTAATTTTTTTGCATGGATGTAAACTGGTTAAGTAGAGAAAAGGGGTCAGCATTTTCATTGAATTCCTCTATGAATGGCTCGGCTAAAGCTTGACATGAAGTGATAGTATTGTCTTCCAAAGTTCTAAACCAATGTAATATCTTTCCTCTGAAGGACAGGACTAAAATCCTTATAATAATATCTTCTTATTTTATGTTGTGGATTGCTGCCAGGTTCAAGATATCCTGATAGTACTCATAAGTTGTTTTCCCATATCCATCATAAGTGGGGATAACTTTAGATACAACTTGGGGGATGGCATGCATTTGGGCTAGTCTAAGGGGAATGACTGTGTTTCAGTTGGGGTACTTCTATAATGGCTGATTAGGAGCTGCATTTTGTGCCATATTTCTGGTTGTAGGTCTTATTGGGGGAACTATTGGATGGACTGTAGGATCCTCTTCTAGAAGCTCTTCCTCGGTGAGGAAATATTGATCCAAATTTTTGGAAACAATAACCCCTCTATAAGGTAACTCATAGTAAAAATAGGAGTTAGGGTTATTTCTTTCGAAATACCTGGTATACATGAAAGGACACTAATATATAGGAATAATTCTTTTTATGAGTCTAAGGACCAGGGAGTCACTAGGTGAACTTGCTCTTCTCCACTTACAAGGTCAAGACAATTCACCAAATCTTGATTCCTTTAGGTTGATATAATAATAACTCATTTAAATGGGTTTCATGTTCCTTTTGAATCGGTCCCATCGGACATGCCAAAAACTATTGGGCACTGAATTGCATCAAGTTTTCACTCAACATTGTGGCTTGTCTATCTTCCTATTTTTTGTCTAGGCTTACCCTCGATAGTCGCAACTCAGCACTCAACATTGGATGGACCAAAACAGAGTTTTTGATCCAATCTCCAGATTAGGCTAGTTTCTTGTGAACTTAAATAGAGTGTTGAAACAATTATGCTCACTTAGGGTTTGAAGGTTAGGGTTAGAGAAATGTGAACAATAGTGGATGGATAGGTTAACAGCATTGCACCATAGTAAAAAGCTCTAAAAAACCTAACCCAAAGACACATAACTCAGATCAACATTATCATAAATTGGATGACTCTTCATTCATTAATACATAGCAGATAAATATTGTAGAAAGTGATTTCAATATCTAGACAATGATAATCCAAATAACAGAATTCGCCAATATCTAGATTCTACATAAATGCACTTCCTAACAATAAAGATCAATATCAGAAGCATATTTCAATTAGTTTAACAACTAGTAATTCATTAATTTGGCATAAACTAACCACTTAAGTATTCACAAAAATGCAGCTAAAGAATTTTAACCTTTGATATCAAGCATGAAGATACAAATTTTGAGACGAAGATCAATGTAATGCTCCTTCCATTAGCTCTTGGAAATATTTACAGTAGCATAGGCAAACACACTAGAGCAAACCCTTAAAAATGAGGGTTCGACCTCTACTTATAGTTTTGTAAAAACTAAAATTATCAACAACATTACAAAGATCAAAATTTAACAATGCATCAGAGAGTTCTTGCTGGCATTTGCTTACTGGTACACCCTCCAAGAAATCTGCTGAAAGTGGTCGACCATGGTAGCTCGATTTCTCTACAACTTGCTGGTCATTTGGTGCAAATTGAAGTTTAGGGCATTGGAAATCACACATTATCATTGATCCTTATTGGACATTATCTGTTGTCATCAATCTGTAACCACCTTTAGTTTTTCTTTCTTAAAAATCCTTGATACTTTAGCTTCCTCTCCAATCAACTGTTACAATTATGGTGAAGGAATGTCTTTAAATACCTCAAATTCTTTGACACAATCCCCATCATTGATCTCCCCCATCGTATGGCAATAATTCATTCTGATATAAGATTACTATAATAGTGGCGAGAACACAACACCATTCCACTTTGAAAATTTGATGATGTCATCCTTTATATCTTAGAAGCTATGAAATGCCAATCCAAATTTGAAATGTCTTGAAGGCTAAGCAAGATCGAATCCACTCTTTATTCTTCAAGTTTCCTCATCGTCTGCAAGGCATTCATCAATCCACACAAAAATATCGATGACATCATATCCTTTTAAAACTTTTACGGATTCCATTCTGGGTTGGGCAAATACATTGGCGTATGACCATCATTTTGGACCCGCCATAATGTAAAATGACTCTTCTTCCTTTTCGTGTCGTCTTTAGAGTAAAACACTGCTTATCGCCATTCTAGAAAAGAATTAGTCATAATGTCCATTGTCGCCAATCCACCTCTACTATGTTTACAGCATTCCGCCTTATCACCATTCCGGGTAAAAATACTCTATGGGTTATCCAAAATTGTGCGCTCCAACAAAACCACTCATGGATATTCAAAACATTAAGCGGTCACCAATCCAAATATTTTTCTTGCTCACATCATCCTTTATAAAAATATTGTATGGATTCGGGACGCATCGCTTGTCCAAAGCTAAGAACAAAAGAAATCTTTCGAAATTGCTCCAAGCATGAAAATCTGCTAAGTTTTGGGCAGGCACATGCCTCCTATCGTGAATCCGCTTCAAAATACATCATGAGATATGCAATTGAGGAATTTATGACTTAGGCAAAATTTTACAAAAATTTTCTAAGTATGTGGCTATTTTGGGCCTATAGTTAGAAGCAATACCCACCAAAGGGCAGACCAAGAGGTGGTGACAAAATTTATGGAAATTCTAATCATAATATTTGGTATCCCTGATGCATTAGTCATAGATAATGGCTCATCCTTCGTAGGTACCAAGATGATTGATTTCACATGCAAATACGGGATCTACTTGAAGACATCCTCAAACTATTATCCTAGGGGAATGGACCTACTCAAGATTTTGAAGCAAAATTTTAAATATAATAAGAGAAGTTGGAACTCTCTGATAAATCAAGTGCTTTGGGATGATAGAATTACCATAAAAAAGTCCATAAAAACACCCCCTTACTCTCTAGTCTATGGAAAAGAAGCAGTCCTTCTGATACACATATAGAGATACCAGCTCTAAAAGCTTCTCAATTAAACTGGCATTGAAGAGGCAGAACTAATGGAGAATAGGCTGATCCAACTCCTGCAGTTGGAGGAATAGATGGAACAAACCTACAACCACTATCAAAAGCATACATCTACAACAAAGGGATGGTTCGATAAAAATACCACCTTGAGGAAATTTAAGGTGGAAGACTTAGTCCTCAGATGGAATGAGAAGAAGTCTAAACCTAGAAATCATGATAAATTTGATGCGTTCTGGGAAGGCCCTTTCAAAATAATAGAGGAAAAGCAGTACAACTCCTTCCAGCTAAAAGATGAATAGGTTCAAGATCAACTCATCCCTATCAACAGCTTCCACCTGAAGTTGTACTACAAATAAATAGTTCATCTCTACCTTGTATGTATTTCTATGTAAATATGTTTTATTTTTTAGATCCTCCAAATGATTTTTTTTGTGATTTTTGTGACTTTTGGGAAACTGAGCACCTCACCGAAGGAAAATATCGTGATGGCATGACATTGAAATGCACAATGGACCCTTAAAGGAAATGTATCATGATTTCATGACTTTTTTTGGGCAACTGAGTGCCTCACCAAGGGAAAATGTTGTGATGGCATGAATTTTTGGCACACAATGGCATTTCAAGGAAATTTATCATAATTTTGCAACTTTTGGGCAACTAAGCACCTCACCAAAGGAAAATATCATGCTAGCCAACTCATAGCCACATTAGATCGATCAAGAAATTTTGGTAATAAAATTAGTTGCCTTAAGATTATAAAAAAATACCACTTTTAAGGTACTACCGTACCCATTGATTGGATAGGACAAAAGTGACACCAATTTATTGGCCTAATACAGTAGCAAAGCATATCATTGATCCAAGCCAAAAATGGCAACACAAGGTGGTTGGCTCCTTAAATATTGGCACACGAACCGAGACTCTTGGAAACATTTGAAATATATATTGGGGCACATGCTGCCAACCACAATATTTCTATTTCATCTTGGCAATTATTACATGTCTTTTTGGCACGAGAATTCATATTCAGTTATATCGTTAATATCCTATTCCGCTTTTCATCTCCCACATCATCTTTTCTTCCTGATCACTATGTTCCTTCTTCACTTAGAAAGCTCTGCAAATCATAAAGCATGCCCTACACTATTTCTAGCTACCAAACTATGAAATATAAACATGACAACAACACCCTCAGCCGCTGCTTCATCGGCCATGCCTTCAAAGAAAAAATGAAGATCAAGAAAAAAAAAGCAACTTCGTAGACCCCAAAAACCATATTACAGATGCAAAGATAACATGGAAGGACTTGGGACAAATTAAAAAGGATATAGCCACCAAGATTCCTATAGACATCTCCCTACCACGCTCGAGCACATTTCCTTACCATTCCTTGTTGTACTGGTACGTCTACCACCCAAGTGCATCCCTACCCTAAGCTAAGAAGAGCCATGATAGAGTTTTACAACGTCAAGCATAGGATAGTGAGAAATTCTAAAAGGGATGTCATGTTCACACTTGACCCCGACACAATCAGGGTTACCTTCACCTATGGCAAAAAACCTGTGGTTCCCCCGGTTATGTTTGAACCCACCAATTCCTCCAAATATTACACCAATGCCCCAAATATCAGGGCATTCCTACAAGAACACCTGACAGACATTCTCCCAATAAATATTTACCAAAATCCTTGATTTCCCTATCTAAGTTTAAGAACAAAGAACTCTTTTTCATGCTGGCCATGGTGGTAGGATTAGAAGATGATACTCAGGTATACGGGTGTCAAATCATAGTAGCACAATGCATGTCCAACCCCAAATTCTATGATAAGGCACGTGCTGACCCTGATAGAGTACCAATCTATTTTGACTGGTCGGCATACCTAACCCAACAGCTACATTTAGGCCTCTTCAAGATACAAAAGAGGGTCCTAGATGCCTTCAGGTTCTCTTCATATTTGGTATGGCTTTTCTTATTTTTTTAGGCCAAATATTTAATTTTTATTTCTACCACTAAAAGGGACCTAAAAGGGGAGCTCTTACCTTCTTGCGAATGGACATCGCTTCTATCAAAAGTGGGTCCATATTATCACTTTAACATGGAATTCCTAGGCCCTGCTCTAAAGCTCATGTATGGTGACATGCCAAGAATCCCCAAGAAAATGCAAAAAACCTTGAGGCACCCCCATGTAGAGGGAGGATATTGGTTTATTCTGACATAGGGAGTGGTCATCAGGCTCTACAACTTTATAGAGAATCTCTTCCTATTGCCTTACTATGTTACGAAGCAACTTTTCACCCTTGAGTATGTAAGGCAAACATAATTCATCAATAGTTTGGTACAGGTGCCCAAAGGACACATACTTGCCTCATACCATTTCAATACAAGAGAGTAACAATGTCAAAGAAGGGAGACCATGAGCAAGTTGCTTGATTTTTAA
Source organism: Wollemia nobilis (assembly GCA_028583015.1). Taxonomy (NCBI): domain Eukaryota; kingdom Viridiplantae; phylum Streptophyta; class Pinopsida; order Araucariales; family Araucariaceae; genus Wollemia; species Wollemia nobilis. The sequence continues at coordinate 19,538 of JAQPPZ010000641.1, read as the reverse complement.
GAACCCTAAAATTAGTTGAACTACCATAGAGATAGAAATATGACCCTAATGACAAGTTCGCTTAAAGGCAAGCCACCTTGAATAAGGCTCCTTTCAAATGATTCCATATCTTCGACAGGAAAATCAATAAACAATGTAGAAATAATAGCAAGGATCATCCACTAGAGGGACATGTTGAAAAAATACAACCACTACCTTCGTGGCATGATATTTATGAGCACTTGGCAAATTGGAGCCCAGGTTCAAACTCAACCCAAGGCTCGAAGACAAAACCATCAATAGAATGAAGAAAAAGGGAGAATACTAGGATCATGCTAAAATATTAGCATGGTGGAAAATGAGGTGCCACATTCAAACATTCACCAGGTATGGGCTGAAGATGGACATAGAATTCTCTACAAGGTAAGATGAAAATCATGATGACTAGTCCAAAATATTGGCAGATAAAGTTCCCATGGGAATAAATGGTATTCCCATAAAACAAATTGAAGGTAGTACCAAAAAATACAAGGGGAAAGAAGTCACTTCTATACAAACAGAGGTCCTAAGAAGGAAACACTGGGAGTTCATTCCTCCTTCTCGATCAAATACAGAGTTTGATGATAGTGCCTAGCTTGAGCATAGGAGAATGACAGTATAATCAAGGAAAAGAAAAGCAGAGTTGGAGAAAGGAGGACCCTAAAATAAGAGAAGAAAAGAAACATCCTCTAAGGAATCAGAACAACATAAGGAGTTCGAATAACATGTAGTAGGGTACCAAGAAGGAACAGGGGATAGTTCAAAGAAAACTCCTGAGTAGTAGGAGATAGATGAATAGATGGTTGAAATAGTTGAGGAGCCTCCCAAAAATGAAACCCCTAGTGAGGAGCAAACCTTGATGAAGGCAACAATTGGTGTCAAGGACTCAAGCCTAAAGCAAATTGTTGAAGCCTACACTAAGGAGTCACAGGGAACCGAAGACACCACCATGCCAAAAACCTCAGGTATGTCTCCTATTGATCTTGATACTCCTCCTTCTTCTCATTCCTAGAAAGTTTCCCCTACCCATTCTAAAGGTCAGGGTAATCCATCACCATCACCTTCCCATCAACCACCACCATCTACTCGTCCATCACCATCACCTTCCCTTCAACCTCCACCATCTACTCGTCAAACTCTACTTGATTCACCACTAGCTCAACAAACACCATCAACATCCCCTTCTATTCATAAAGGTTCCCCCACTAAACACTTGAGTATGAAAGATTTCCTAGCCACCACTCCTTTCCCTTACTCCACAAATCTACTAAGTTTCCAAGCCATACATACTGCTTATCTTGCAAGAAACCCTACCATGGCTAAATTCAAAAATTTGAAGAAAGCCACCCTAAACACTGCTACATGGTTGAAGTCATGAAGCTCCCAAAGTTCTATAGATATAGCTTGCATCAGAGAAGGATCGGTGTTGAATCCCATTAGTATGTAGCGTTCCACCATGAAGATGACTCCACTTGTGCAAAAACCAAAGAAAGAAATGACTCTGGAAGACTACCAAGCTGAGGTGACCATGAAGGATAAGATTCAGCTACTGATGGATAATGAGTGGAGCAAAGCTCAGACCCACACGGAGACCATCTATCTAAATGCAGAGTACTACAAGGAGAAGTTCCTCTGGGCCGAGCAGGCAAGAAAGCATCTAAAAGAAGCTTTCCTTTAGTAAAAAACAATGAAGAAGGCTTTAAAAGTGAATCCAAAAAAAAAGAGCAAATTGTAGGCCCAAAATGGCCACATCCTTAGAAAACATTGAAAATTTTATCTAAGGTATGAAGTTTTGATTCCGCACATTTTTCAGTGCATTTTGGAGCGGATCCGCAACAAGAGTTTTCTAATCCACCCAACACTTAGTACATTTTTCACTTGGAGAAATTCCACACAGTTTATAATGCATTTGGAAGCGGACTGGCGACGCGTTCCGATTTCGCAAAAGTTTTTGGTGAAGATGATGTCAGTGCAAGGAGAAGTGCGGAATAGTGACCGCTTGTATTTTTTGACATGCTTCGAGCGGCTAAGTGTTGAAGAGACCAATTCCGATGAGTGGATAGAGTATTTTGGTCTGGAATGGTGACGAAGAGGTGAAAAGTCATAGAAGAGGTGTGGATCGATGACAAAGAGTATTTTGAACTGACTTCTTTCTGGATTGGCGACAAGAAGCATTTTACACTAACTCCAGTGTGGAATGGAGGTAAAGCTATTTTACACTATGGCAAGTGTGGATTGGAGATGAAGGAAGATTTACACTTGCCCAAGTGTGGATTCTTGATTCTATAAATTTTTAAAGCAAATATGATGTCAACATCTTTTGTAGTGTAGATTTTTGGTTGCTTCAAAGTTCAAAGAAGAAAGAGGAAGGTTGACGAGCGGATTTCATCCCACTTAACTCTTAATGCATTTCACGTCGGATTGGCATTCCACATAATCAAAGCCATGGAAGGTGATGTCATCGACTTAGAAGAGTGGAATGGTGCTTTGGTTTTTCCCCACCATTGTACAGAGTATATTCCAAGATCTAATCTAGTCATGCATGGGGAAGATCAACGGTCGAGATTCTGCTAACAATTCTGAAGTATTTAAAAGCATTTTCTCACTAGATTCGAACACAGTCAGTTGGGAGATAGGAATTCGAAGCGTCAAAGGGTTTCAAGAACAAGAACTAGATGTAGTTGCAGATCGATGGTGAAGCGAGCTTCCAAGAAGAGTTGATGGATGAGATGCAGTCTCTAACGGCCTGTTCGCCAACTATCACCAACCAACCAACAAGTTGTAGAGGATCTGAGCTGCCATGGCGGTCTACGTACAATGGATTTCCCAGAAGTTGAACCAGTAAGATGATGCTAGCAAGAACTCTCTGTTGATCTAGAAAATATGTAATCTTTGTAATGTTCCTTATTATTCTTTCATTTACAAACTATAAATAGAGGTCGAACCCTCATTTTTTAGGGTCATCTCTAGTGCATTTGCTTGCCCTACTATAAATATTCTTGTGAGCTAATGGAAGGAGCATTACTTTGATTGTTCGACTCAAATTTGTCATCTTCATTATCTTGTGCAAGAGGTTCAAAGTCTTGGACTGCATTTCTGTTAATACTTGAATGGTTAGTTCATTCTAACTTTTGGATTACTAGTCGTAAGAGTAGTTGAAATCTGTTCTTGATTAGATCTGTATTGTTAGGAAGTTTGATTTCTGTTAAATCTAACTATTGGTTTATTCTGCTATTTGGATTATCAATATTGGATGTTGGAATTACTTTCTACAATATTTCTCTGCTTATGCTTTAATGTGTGAAGGTTTCATTAATTTGGGTAATGTGTATTTGAGTAATGGGACACTAGAAATAGCTTGTGGGAGCCTTTTTTTGTAGTTGCCTATGTTGTTAGCCTATCCAACCACTATTTATTTATAACATTTCTAACCCTAAACCTTTTCTAACCCTTATCTCAAAACCCTATTTGAGCTTTAATTGAGTCAACACCATTTTAAGTTGATAAGGAACCAACCTACTCTGGAGGTTGGATTGAAGTTTACTTTGACCCATCCAATGCTTGAGTGTCGAGCTATGACTATCGGGTGCATGCCTGGATAGAAAATTGGAAGATAGATAGTTGTAGTGTCAAGTAAAGCTTGATGACATTTTGGTGCCCAATAGTTTTTGGCATGCTCGGTGGGACCAGTTCACAAGGAACACAAAAACCCATCATATGAGTTATTGTTTTATCTCTACCCAGAGGAATCAATATTTGGTGAATTGTCTTGACCTTGTTAAGCGAAGAATAGCAAATTCACCTAGTGACTCCCTAGTCTTTAAACCCAAAAAATAATTACCCCTGTAGACCAGTGTCCTTTCATGTATACTAGGTCTTTCAAAAGGAATAACCCTAACTCATATTTCTATTGTGAGCTACCTTATAGAGGGTCTACTATTATTAGAAGTTTGAATCAAGATTTCCTCTCAGAAGAAGAGCTTCCTGAGGAAAATCTTATAGTTAATTCAACAACCCCTCCAGAAAGACCTACACCTAGAAATATGGTAGGAAATGCAGCCCAAAATCAGGGAAATGTGGCCCCTAATCAACCATTACAGAAGTACCCTAGCTGGAACACAACTGGTCCCCTTAGGTTAGCCCATATGAATGCCATTCCCCAGGCTGTATCCAAGGCTATTCCCACTTATGATGGATCTAGGAAGATAACATATGAGCACTATCAAGATATTTTGAATCTGGCAGCAATCCACAACATAAAGGAGGAGGATATTATTGTGAGAATCCTAGCCCTATCCTTTAGAGGAAAGATTTTACATTGGTTTAGGACTTTGGAAGATAACACCATTACTTCATGGCAAGCATTGGTTGAGCCTTTTGTGGAAGAATTTAATGAATCTTCTGACCCTTTCTCCTTGCTTAATCAGTTTACATCCATGCAAAAATCTCAATAAGAGACTATATCAAATTTCAATTTGAGGTTTAGTAGAACATGGAAGAGAATTCCCCCTATAGCTAGACCAGCTGCATGCTTGGCTTATATGTATTATATCAGAGCTCTTGGATCAGATCTAGGCTTGCAAACCCAACAATATAGGGTAGAAACCTTTCCACAAGTTTATAATGTAGTAGTTCATGCTGAGAATATCCTAATTAATGTGGGGAGGTTACCTCCCAAAGTTGTGCTACCTTATAATTCAGAAACCACTAATGGCCAAAGCCAAGCTACAAACTCATCTTACATGGATCCCCCTTCCTTATCATCCCCATATCTATAAATGAATCCTATCCCTCAGTTGAAAGCATCATCTACTGTAGTTCCTTTCCCTCCCCTTCCTTCTCAAACATCTCAAGAGTTTTATGCTATTCTTGATATACAAAATACTCTGAAAACTCTAAGTAATAGAATGAATTCAATGGAAAAGAGAGACTAAGAAAGGTCACAATAGAGGATATTTCCATATGTGAACAAATATCAGAGACTTGGTCCTAGTAATAGTATTGGGGTCAGAGTGAATGCAACATATGAAGAGCCTGAGTGTTCTTCAGAGATAAGCCTGGTTAATGTCTGGTGTTTGGTATGTAATGACCCTCATGATTCATAGTCTTGTGTCATGTACCAACATCATGTTCAACAAGCTATGGATCAAGCAGAAAGAAATCAAAAGGGAAGGGTAAGTATGTTATGGTAGCCTGACCAAATCATGGTTGGGAAAGAGTTGGATGAGGATGGCCCAATTGTTGTTATGATAAGGTCTAGAAAGAAAACCTTGCAAGTAGATCCACAAAATATGGGACAATTCTAAGTTCCTTCTCAGAAAAGGAATGACCCACTCCCTCAAAGCAGTGATACTTTTCCTATTCCCTAGGCTAAAGGGAAAGAGAAGATAGATAGTCTCCCCAAGAGATTCGAGAAAGAAACTGAAGGAGATCGAATGAAGTCTAAATATGAGGCTCAAGAGAGGCTTAGATTCCCTTCTATTACCAAAAGATAAATAATAGAAGCCACTCAACAATATAAAAGAAAATATGGTGAGCCAGAGAGAAGGCCTGAGAGGACCACTTTGGCTAAGTCTGAATACAACATTGTAGAAGAGATGAAAAGGATTCCATCAAAATCTAGTTTATATGATACCCTTTTCATTCCTGGCCAGATTGACTTGCTTAAAGCTTCTCTCAACAAGTATCCATAGGATAGGCAGGCCACCACAATCCTTAGTATACCCCTAGAAAAGAAAGAAATATCCCCTATTATTTTAAAGAATAAACCCCCTCCTTTCTATATCTCTTTAAGAATGGAAGGTTGGGTAGTCCAAAATTGTATGATAGATTCAGGGGCATCAACTACAGTTATGCCTAAAGTAGTCTGTGAAGAGATGGGTATGGAGTATACCCGATCTTGCCCTGGAGTACTGCAATTGGATGGGACACCTATGAAAATAGTGGGAGTAATAAAGGATGTTTTAATGAGGTTACATAGAGCCCCTGAGGTGACAATAGTACAAGAAATAGTAGTGGTTGACCTAGAACCCTACTTTGGTTTATGCCTCTCAAGGGAGTTCACTGCAAAATTAGGTGGATGCATGTACATGGATTATTCTAGCATGGTCATTCCCTTCAAAGGGAAGAGGATAAGGATAACACCTAAAAATCCTGTGTCTTATCACATAGAAAAATTTGAGGAAGACATGTGCAACCTCACTCCTCTTGAAGAATTTGAAATTGTGGATAAATTTGAGGAACTGGAACTTGAATATGAATTACCTTTTAGAGAGGATTACAGTCAGTTTGGGATAGGCATGGGCACATATAGTATTTTTGTAGAATCATAGAAGAAAATTCTTGCTATATCTAATCAATATCTGAGAGAGATAGAGGTATGGACTATGCACTTTGATGGTGCTAGATGCATAAATGGAGTTGGTGTTGGTGTGGTACTATAGTCCCAATCAGAAGGGACAAAGAGTTTTACCTATATATTAACATGGTCATGCACCAATAATGTTACAAAAGTATGAGGCTTTATGCCTTGGATTGATGCAAGAAGAAAATATGGGTATTAAGGTCCTAAACATATATGGTGACTCTGAGTTAATCGTCCATCAGGTAAGAGAAAGGTGCAGTAGTAAGCACCATTACCTAAAAGTATACAAAAATAGGGTATGGGATCTGATGGAATCCTTTGATGCCCTAAATATAAACTTTGTTCCCAGAGAAAAGAATACTTTGGTAGACTCTTTAGCAGCAAGGGGAGCTAACTTCAACCCTTATGAGATATTGGAGTCAAGAAAGACAAGGGAATCAAAATGATTTTTAGGCCTGCAGTGCTAGATAAGCAAATTTTTTGGTAGGTTTTTGAAAATGATGAATAGATAATTGATTTTATGGTAAGGGAAGCCTGTCTCTCCACTGTCCAAGAGGAAAATCTAGAGGAAATTGATCAATAGGATGTTATTCAACTTAGGAACAATCACATACCTAGAGGTTTGGTCACCTTAGAAAGCCTATTTGATAATGAAGACAGAAAAAGGACCAGAACCATGGAAGTCAATAAAAATATTTATAAAGAAGTTGAAGTTGGTACTGAAAAGAAGCTCAATGTTGGAATTCGATGTTCACCAGAGGAGGAAGAAGATATCAAGGCTTTATGTTTGAAGTATCCAGATATCGTAGCTTGGTCATATGAGGACCTAAAGGTTTATGACAAAAATATTATCCAACACACTATTGAGCTAGAGCCTGATGCAAAGCCTTTTAGGTAGAAGCAAAGGCCTATAAACCCAAGGATCGAGGCCATAATGAGAGAAGAGCTCTTAAAGTTGTTAAAGGCTAAGATCATCTATCCCATAAAACACTCCACCTGGGTAGCCAACTTGGTACCTGTAAGGAAAAAGAATGGTGATATTCACCTGTGTGTGGATTTTAGAAATCTTAATCAGGCATCATTAAAGGATCACTACCCCCTTCCATAGATTGATCAAATATTACAGATAGTGGTAGGGGTAGAAAGGTTCTCACTATTGGATGGTTTCTCTGGCTATAACCAGATTTGGGTGAAGGATGAAGATCAGTATAAAACAACATTCACCACAAAATGGGGTACTTTTGCCTACCAGAGAATGCCTTTTGGGTTGTCCAATGTAGGAGCCACATTTTAGAGAGCCATGGACTATGCCTTTGGGGAACTTATCAATAAGGTCATTCTGATCTATTTGGATGATATGACTATGTTTTCCCATAACAAGCATGATCACTTAGCACACCTTGAGCAAGTCTTTCAAAAATATAGAGAATTTGGCATTTCCCTTAATCCTAAGAAATCATTCTTTGCAGTCCATGAGGGAAAGTTGCTAGGTCATGTAGTCTCAAAAGAAGGTATGGCCATAGATCTAGATAGAATCAAGTCCATTCTAACCCTTCCATTGCCTATGAATAAGAAAGCCTTACAATATTTCTTGGGTCAAATAAACTTTGTCAAGAAATTCATTTCTAACTTTGCACAAAAAGTGAGGCCCATTTCTGAACTGCTCAAGAAAAATGCCGAGTTCAAATGGACTGAAGTCAGGAAATAAGCCTTTGAGATAATCAAGCAGTCCATTGCAATAGCCCTAGTGCTAGTAAATCCAGATTTTAGTAAATATTTTATTCTTTATGCTTATGGAGCTGAAGAAAGTTATGCCTCAGTGCTCACTCAAAAGGATGATCAAGGTGAAGAGCATCCCATATTATTTTGGAGCTAGACCCTCCATGATTACTAGGTTAAGTATAATTTTATTGAGAAATAAGTATTTGTTGTGATGAAGTCATTGAAGAAGTTTAGGTAGTATTTGGTTCAAAGTAAGACCCTGGTATATGTTGTTCACCCATATGTAAGAAGATTTATTCTGCAAGGTGAACTAGGGGATAAGAGAGCTGGTTGGATCACCAAGATCTAGGAATATGATGTGGAGATACACCCCACCAAGTTGGTAAGAGGTAGGGCCTTATGCCAAGGTCTAATAGAGGTAGTAATATCAATAAAAATAATAACTTGAATGAAATAATATAACTAAGTGACTCTGATTGGGTAGACCAGATGATCAATTACTTTCAAATCGGAGTATGCCCTCTTAATATTAATGCATATCAAAGAAGAAGATATAGGTTGTAGGCCTTGAAGTATGTATTACTTCTAGAAGGGCTATACAAAAGGAACCTTGATGGAGTCCTCCTTAAGTGCTTGAAAGAAGATCAACAACAAAAGGTCATTGAGGAGTTCCATGGAGGGCCATCTGGAGGACATTTCTCAGGCAGAGTCATAACTTTGAAAATCATAAGAGTAGGCTATTACTGGCCTACTATATTTGTTGATACTTTCAAAATCACTAGAGCTTGTGACAAGTGCCAGAGGCATGTGGGGAGAACAAGGATTGCATCATTCCCCCTCAGGCCAATATAGGTAGAAGAACCATTTCAGCAATGGGGGTTGGATTTCATAGGTGTCATCAATCCAAATTCTTTAGTTGAGCACAAGTATATTCTAACTACCATAGACTACCTCACTAGATGGGTAGAAGCTATCCCTACCAAGAAATCAGATCAGGAAGTTGTGATCAATTTTATGGAAAGTTTGATTTCAAGGTTTGGAGTTTTGGAAGCCTTGGTGAGTGATAATGGGCCAGCCTTTATAGGAGCCAAATATATTGAATTTTCTAGCAAGTATGGCATAACCATTAAGAATACTTCAAATTATTACCCTCAAGGGAATGGACTTGCAGAGTCTACCAACAAAAATCTGTTAAGGATTTTGAGGAGATCACTAGAAGGGAATAAAAGAAGTTGGCACCTAATGCTGGAACAAGCTTTGTGGGTAGACATGATTACCATCAAGAAGTCCATCAAGACTTCCCCTTATGCTCTGGTATATGGCAAAGAGGTAGTGCTACCTATCCATTTAGAAATTCCAGCACTCAAACTGATAAATTCAGAAGAAGAATCAGAGGAAAATCTAGTGGATACAAGGTTGACACACCTACTACAGTTGGAAGAGAAGAGAGCTCAGGCATATGAGAACTTTCAGAAACATTCTATGGACATCAAGGCATGGTTCGATAAAAAGGCAAGATTCAAAAAATTCTAGGTTGGAGATTCAGTCCTAAGGTGGAATGTTGAAAGAGCAAAACCAGGTCACCATCAAAAGTTTGACTCCTTCTGGGATGGCCCTTTCAAGATAGTAGAGGTCAAGGAGACCAATGTTTTCCAACTTGAAGATCTAGAAGGAAACATACAACCAATTCTGGTTAATGGTTTTCATCTCAAACTCTACTTTGATTGAAATATAAGCTCATTGTAATATATGTATATACATTGTATCATATTTCCTTTCTTTCTGCACTTTGTATCAAGTTTTTTTTTAATAATATGTTGTACAAAATATAAAAAAAAAGAAAAAATTTGCAAAATTTTGGCTAAGTGTTCCCACAGGATGCAACAGTTCCTATTCCACACTCAAATACTCTAAGTGCGAAGTGGAATATTTCTAGACTCCAATCCACATTCAAAAGAACCATCACACTAGTGGAGTAAAGAGCGGATTCCAATCCACACCTAAATGAACTACATTTTAGTAGAATGCAATGTGCACTATTTTTCCACTCAAATGGACCATGATGCCAATGGAGTAAAGAGCGGGTTCCAATCCATCGGGTTTCTAGACTTTTGAGGTGCGGAATGAGGAAGGTCCTAATCCACTGCAATTCAGAGTTAAGTGGTGCGAAAAAGGAAGGTGTCACTAATCCACCATTTTCAAGTCTACATTTGAGTGGGGTAGCAATTCCATATCTTATCACTTGGAAAAGGGCAAAAGGTCCACAATAAATGTTAAATTTTCCTACACCTAAAAGAGAGGACAAAGCGATACCGCAAGGGTGAAGCACATTTGAATTTTGACCAATCAAAGGTTAGAATGCCACCTCTAAGCTACCAAAAGGGATAGAGTGCTAGTTGAGAAGCATGCCAATGGGCAAGTCATGTAGTAGCCACATTAATGGTGGAAGATGTGCATGCAACATTAATTAAAAGAACAAAGTATATAATCCTATTCATTTGACAAGAGCAACATCCACTTAGCAAAGAAAGAGTAGAATGTTAGTAGAAGAATTACTTGCAAATTCTATAGAGAAAATCTAAGGCATTGCTAATGAAGATGGCTTCCAAAGAAAGCACTTGCAGAAGAAGTGCAGAAGATAGGAGCATAGTTGGATGGCCATGTGGATCAAACCAGGCTATTGGTAGATACGATGATGATTGAAGTTAGAAGGACCTTCTTGAGAAGTAATTTTGAGTTTAGACACATTGAGGGGCAACCAAATCATCTTGAAGGTACAAATGCCATAATATCCTTCATATTCTCCTATATTTGTAATTTTGTTCATCATTACCCTGAATTGATTTCTAAGTTGATTAAATATTATGATCCTGAGAAAAGAGTAGTGAAAATACCTGATGGCACAACACTATTCACTATTACTAAGGAGCTATGCCTTAACTTGTTTGCTATAGGGGTAAAACCACCCTTAGAACCTAAATAATTTGACATAGTAGAACAAGCTAGGGTTTATGCTTCATTAATGACTTCAGAAGAACAAAAAATTTTAGAAATATGGCTTCATTTTTAATTTAGAAGAATAAGAGAGGATCATGAAATGCTCGAAGTCCCGATTCCCATCAATGAATTTGCTAACCCAGAGCTTTACTCTATGTTAGCCTGTATGGATGGTTTGGATTATGATAAAATGGTGCATGGTTGGAAAATAGCCACTGCATATTACATTTCCAATGAGAGGATGTATGAGAAAGGTATGGCTAAAAAGGGTATTAGGGTTATCTATTTTGATTGGCTAACTTTCCTTACCTAGAGAATACATGAGCAATTAGTAACATTGAAAAGAAGCTCTGATGCACCTTGTTTTAGACATTGCTCAAGCTTGGTCTGGATGTTTTTTACTGCTGATTATCAAAGACAAGATCAATGAAGGAGAACCCCTACTAGTTTATTATTGGACTAAGCATCTCAGAAGTACTGAGTCTTTTTATAGATTCAATTTGGAATTCTTAGGGCCAACATTGAAAATAATGTATGGAGTTTGCCCTAGGATACCACTTCTGGCTGAGAAAATATTGAGAGCAGAGGGTGCAGAGGAAGGAGACTGGTATCTCCTAATAGAGGGCATAGTCATTAGACTGTATGGCTTCCAAGGCAAGCCTTTTCTGCTACCTCACTTTGTCACTAAGAGGCTATTTGCCTTAGAATATTTGAGGCAAGCAGAATCTATTGATTTGAACTATGGTTCTAGGAGAAAGAGGAAGTCTATGTTGACCTACCAAAATGTTAGTGATATAACTATTACAAAGAAGTGGTAGGGTGAACAAATTGACCAATACCTAGATAGGTTGGGTCTATTCTATATTCCTCAGTGATGGAGTTATGATCCAGATGACATATTCCATAAAAGAAATATTGCCAAAAATGGAGAGAAGGCCTACAAATTTGAAAAGAGATCTAGGCCCCATTTTGAACAAGGTAGAAATAACAAAGAAACTGATATTTTGGAATGGAATGTTTCTAAAATGGATCAACTCCCTCCATGGTTGGACTTTTATGAGAAAATTATGGATTTTGACCCGGACAACAATGTAAAACATCAATTGAAAGAGTCTACCATTAAGGATATTGAGGGAAAAATAGAAAAGAAAGAAGACTCTCAGTCTCAAGAGCCTGATGATGAAAATCTAGAGCATAAAGGGAAATGGAATGAGGCCAAGATATCAGATTGGTGGAGGATGAGAGTCGAGACTGGTAAAACAAAGTCCAAGTTTGGGATTAAAATGGATGTTGAATTTTCTAAATTGTATGACAATAATCTCCAAACTTGGAGGCCCAAAGACACAAGGAATATAGTACTCATATATGGCAAGTCACAATCTGGGCCTGATTCTCCATCCCCACAAGAAGAAGAGGAACTTGATACTCCATTAACCATTGTCGAAGTCCTGAAGCCTTTTCAGCCTTCAACTGAGTAGATAGAACAATTTCCAAAAGGAGCATGGTTGATGAGTAAAATGCACTATTCTGATGAGAGGACTATTAGTGCACTAGTTATAGAAACAAAAAATAGGCCTAAGCACCTAGCCCTGGGTGCTCAACCTCTAGATATAGATATTAACTAGAAAGAAAAGGATGAGAGCTTCAGGTTTACACCTCTGAGTTTCACCATTGTAGTGATAGTGGAGTTAAATCCCATTTTTGAATAGGTATTGCTAGAGGAAATAGTATAGGAAGGGTTGTCTGAGGAAGATATGGAAGTTGAGAAAGTTACCTATCAAGTTTTTCAAAGAAAGGCCAAAAGGGCCCCAAAAAGAGTTGAGAAGGAGATCTCAAAGAAACAGAGGTTGGATAAAGAGGATGTAATTGAGAAAACAATTATTTTAGTTATTGAAGAATCGATACAACAAGAACAATAGTAGATCATAGAGATAGCTCTAAAAAACCCTACATCAGTAGGTGAAGGTATGGTCTCTAATCCCTCTTCTCCTCTTCCTCCTCCAGATTCCCCAAGGAAATCTCCTTCCCTTTCTGAATAAGAAGTTGTAACAAAGGTACCTTCCCCACCTCATAGTTCACCTCCTATTTCATCAGTTACTACTGAGGTACAAACCAATCCATCTCCTCCAAGGTCATCACAAATTCCTTCTTCATCATCTCAAGTCCCTATTTCATTATCTGAGGTTCCACCTTTATCATCCGAAGTTCCAAACTCATCAATTGAAATTCCCCTCTCATCATCCCCCATAGTTTCAACTTTACCATTACCACCACCACCATCCTCTGAGAAACAAATTATTTCTAGTTCACCCCCTCACCCATCTGTGAGTCTCCCTTCATTATCCATAAGTTTACCAATTGCAACAATAGCAATGGTCACAGATTCCACTGTGGTCATAGATTCTACTATAAATACTTTTGCATAGTTAGTATCAACTGTTGATTCTACTCTTACATTCCTTGTATCTTCTTCTCCTCTTGCTACAAGTTACCCTACCCAGGCAATTCTATAGAAGGAGTAGGAAGCTACACATAAAATCAATGATTTCTAGGTAGAAAATTTATCTAAGCCTTCTAATAGGATGGCTACAAGGAGAAGAAGCATGATTGTTGATCTAGTTTTGAGGCAAAGGACTTCTAGGATCATGGTTCCCCTGGTGAGCAAGCCTGAAACTGAGATGACAGTTCAAGATTATCGTATTGAAGAGCATACTAAAGATATTGAGAAGCTTCCTGATGAAGATGAATTGGTAATAGCCAGAGCCCACTTGGATACTTTTTATGTGAAGAATGATATATTTAAATAAAATGTGGGCAAGTTAGAAAAGCAAATTGAAAAGCTTCAAAAAACTATCAACAATCAGAAAGAAGTGGAGAAATCTTTGAAAAAGGAAGCTAAGAGCTGGCAAGAAAAGTTTCAAGAAGCCAATAAGCTCAAGGAGTAGCTAGTAGAGCAGAAAAGGTTGAATGAAGAATAGGCTAAGGAGATTCAAAGTTTGAAGCAACAACTTCAGATTGAGAAAGCTAAATCTTCTGGTTTTTCCAAAGATGGATTAAAGAAAGTAAGAAAAGAACTGCTCTCTGAAGTTCAAGAGAAATGCTCAGGGCTTCAGCTTATTATTGATTATTTAGATGATGCCAGCCACTTACTCCAGAGCATTTAAAAGGATTTGGATAAAATCACTGGAGAACTATAGCCTATGGTAATTCTAGTAGAGCAAATTTATAGGTTGGTGGATAGTAGACTCAATGATTCTACCAAGCCAATCCCTAATAAAGAATGGAACATTGCTAGAGTTGCTACCAGGATTGTAGTGAAGAAGCACAGAGCACTTCAAAAGGCTTGGCTATTGTATGACAAAATTGAAGGGGTAATCAAGGATGTAGTGGATGTTAACAAGGAAATGATACAAATTGGTTTTAGAGGTTTGTGGATGGAAGATCATAACTTGCTATCAGTCGAAGAGATTAAGAAAAGTATTGGAGAGACCTTACAAGATGAATCTAAAATTGATTCTCTAGAGGAACCAATTGACCAAGAGCAAGCTTCACAAATGATCATTGATTTCACTAGACTGAGAGACCTCATGGAGGATTTGGTAAATAGAGGAAGTGCTGCTAATTATGAAGATATTGGTGAACTCCAATATATTTACAAGTAGCTAAAAGAGACTTCCAATCCTTCAGAGTAACCTAGAAATAAGCCCTACAAAATTTGAAATTAATGGTACAATTGTTTGGTGATGATGCTAGAGAGAAAAATCAAGAGCAATCTTCTCCTGAGGAAGAAGTTGAGGAAGAAGTTGAAGAGGAGGCTAAAGAAGAGGCTCAACAAGAAGAAGAGCTGAATAGAACTGCTATAGATCCTGAAGGGGCACAAACTTAGCCATTTTTTTCTTTGTACATATATAGTCATAAGTTTTGTATTTTTTTTTTTACTCTGACATGGTCAGAAAGAAATAATAAAAGCATGAGTCTAAGAGGAATAGAGAGCAACAAGTTTTGTGTGAAGGTATTTTTATCATGAATTGTAAGAGGGCTTTATAAGGAGAACATAGTTATGTTTTTTATAGAGTAGTGAGGCAGTTTTGCTGGAATGGCATAGACATTAATGCTTATGGCATATTCTCCATATGAACCGTTATCCTCTAGGATGTATGAAGCATGGTCTCGATATGAACGTTTATCCTCGAAGATGACCATAAAATTTTTAGAGGGTAGTGTTCATATGGAAGTTATTATTTAAAGCATTTTTGAAGAGAAGCATTTTTTACTCTATGAGTTCTATGGATTTGTGAGAAAATCCACCTGGGAGGTGCCAAAATGTAGGCCCAAAAGGCCACATCCTTAGAAAACATTGAAAATTTTATCTAAGGTATGAAGTTTTGATTCCGCACATTTTTTAGTGTATTTTGGAGCAGATCCGCAACAAGAGTTTTCTAATCCACCCAACACTTAGTACATTTTTCACTTGGAGAAATTCTACATAGTTTATAATGCATTTGGCAGTGGACTGGTGATGCGTTCTGATTTCATAAAATTTTTTGGTGAAGATGATGTCAGTGCAAGGAGAAGTGCGGAATAGTGATCGCTTGTATTTTTTGACATCCTCCGAGTGGCTAAGTGTTGAAGAGACCAATTTCGGTGAGTTTATAGAGTATTTTGGTCTGGAATGGTGATGAAGAGGTGGAAATTCATAGAAGAAGTGTGGATTGGTGACAAAGAGTATTTTGAACTAATTTTTTTGGATTGGTGATAAGAAGCATTTTACACTAACTCTAGTGCGGAATGGAGGTAAAGCTATTTTACACTATGGCAAGTGTGGATTGGAGATGAAGGAAGATTTACACTTGCCCAAGTGCGGATTCCCGATTCCATAAAATTTTAAAGCAAATATGACGTCAACATCTTTTGTAGTGCAGATTTTTGGTTGCTTCAAAGTCCAAGAAGAAAGAGGAAGGTTGACGAGTGGATTTCATCCCGCTTAACTCTTAATGCATTTCATGTCGGATTGGCATTCCACATAATCAAAGCCATGGAAGGTGACATCATCGACTTAGAAGAGCGGAATGGTGCTTTGGTTTTTCCCCTACCATTGTACAGAGTATATTCCAAGATCTAATCTAGTCATGCATGGGGAAGATCAACGGTCAAGATTCTGCTAATAATTCTAAAGTATTTAAAAGCATTTTCTCACTAGATTCGAACACAGTCAGTTGGGAGATAGGAAGCCAAAGCGTCAAAGGGTTTCAAGAACAAGAACCAGATGCAGTTGCAGATCGACGATGAAGCGAGCTTCCAAGAAGAGTTGATGGATGAGATGCAGTCTCTAATGGCCTATTCACCAACTGTCACCAACCAACCAACAAGTTGTAGAGGATCTGAGCTGCCATGGTGGTCTACATACAATGGATTTCTCGGAAGTTGAACCAGTAAGATGATGCCAGCAAGAACTCTCTACTGATCTGGAAAATATGTAATCTTTGTAATGTTCCTTATTATTCTTTCATTTACAAACTATAAATAGAGGTCGAACCCTCATTTTTTAGGGTCGGCTCTAGTGTGTTTGCTTGCCCTACTATAAATATTCTTGTGAGCTAATGGAAGGAGCATTACTCTGATTGTTCGACTCAAATTTGTCATCTTCATTATCTTGTGCAAGAGGTTCAAAGTCTTGGACTGCATTTCTGTTAATACTTGAATGGTTAGTTCATTCCAGCTTTTGGATTACTAGTCGTAAGAGTAGTTGAAATCTGTTCTTGATTAGATCTGTATTGTTAGGAAGTTTAATTTCTGTTAAATCTGACTATTGATTTATTCTGCTATTTGGATTATCAATATTGGATGTTGGAATTGCTTTCTGCAATATTTCTCTGCTTATGCTTTAATGTGTGAAGGTTTCATTAATTTGGGTAATGTGTATCTGAGTAATGGGACACTGGAAATAGCTTGTGGGAGCCTTTTTCTGTAGTTGCCTATGTTGTTAGCCTATCCGACCACTATTTCTTTATAACATTTCTAACCCTAAACCTTTTCTAACCCTTATCTCAAAACCCTATTGGAGCTTTAATTGAGTCAACACCATTTTAAGTTGACAAGGAACCAACCTACTCTGGAGGTTGGATTGAAGTTTACTTTGACCCATCCAATGCTTGAGTGTCGAGCTACGACTATCGGGTGCATGCCTGGACAGAAAATTGGAAGATAGATAGTTGCAGTGTCAAGTAAAGCTTGATGACATTTCGGTGCCCAACATAAATGTTCAATGAGGCAGCTCCCTACAAAGAGAAAGTAGCAAAGGCCAAAGAGAAAGAAGTAAAGACCGAAGAACAGATTTAGGTACTGCAACAACAAGTCGAGGATCTTAAGTTGCAGTTATCCGATAGCACTGCTACAACCAATGGGTTGTCCAAAGAAAAAGTGAGGACCACTAGGAGAAATATGCTTGAAAATGTTAGCAAGATGATCTTGAAGGCTAGGTCCACACCAACATACCTACTTAAAATCAAAGATACGCTGGGCTAGGTAGAGGACAAGTTTGAAGTATCCATCAAGCTCCTAGCACCAAGAGTATCAACAGCCAAAAAAATTCAAATCCTGGTGAATAGCACGTAGGTAATAGTCGGATACAGAGCGCATCATAAGAATTGGTCCCAGGTCAAGTTGATCACCAGGAATTTCTTCAAGAGGCACAAGCTGGTGATAAAAAGTTCCAAGATCCTGTGAGAACTAAGAACAAAGGCTAAGGAAATTGTAAAACATGTGAGCATAGCTAAAAATTATGGTATGCCTAGCTTTTGGGATAAAAATTTGAATATCTTGATAGAAGACAAGCTGAAAGCTACTTGGAGGAAATTCATGGAGGATGAATCAGAAATTGATAGTTGGGAGGAACCAGTTCAAGAAGATCAAATATTTTCCATGGCTTAGGATATCACCCAGATCAACTCTTGTCTACATGAACTATACATAAAGTTGAGAGCTTTATCATATGATAAAATTAAAGAATTGGAGTATTTGTACATCACTTTTAGGGAAAGAATAGATACAAATGAAGAAACCTGGAAGAAGGTATGCACCACCTACAATGAGGATTTTTTGGAAAAGGATAAACAAGATAGGAAGAAATAAGGGAAGGCTAAGAAAGCTTCATCAAGCAGTGTACCACCTCTAGGTCAAGAATAAACAAAAAAATCTGATGAAGATACTCTAGAAGAATGAATTCCCCAAAGCAAGAGATTTTTTGTGCTCAGTATCATTCCCCTTCTTTCCCTTCTTTTTTAATATTATTCTATTTTTTGACTCTTTTCCCCAATGGATAAAGGCTCTAGGTTCTAAAATTTAGCTAATAGAATTACCC
This sequence comes from Wollemia nobilis, assembly GCA_028583015.1. Classification (NCBI taxonomy): domain Eukaryota; kingdom Viridiplantae; phylum Streptophyta; class Pinopsida; order Araucariales; family Araucariaceae; genus Wollemia; species Wollemia nobilis. The sequence continues at coordinate 1,077 of JAQPPZ010000641.1, read as the reverse complement.
TAGGAGGCACCAAGAATGTTGGTCAAAATGACCACATCTAGGGAAATAAAAAATAATCTTCTTGATATTTTTCTAAGTATAGAGGAAATTCGTGATAGCGTGACATTTTGGAAGCTAGAGAATAAGCTAAGGGCAAAATTTGTGATTCTACAATATTTTGGAGGGCCAAGAGCAAGCTGAGGTGAAAATTCATGATGGCATGATATTTTGGAGGCTGAGGAGCAAGTTGAGATCAAAGTCATGATAGCAAGACATATTGAAGGCCAAAGATAAGGTAAGGCTAAAATTCATGATTCTGCAACATTTTGGAGGACCAAGAGCAAGTTGAGGTGAAAAGTTGTGATGGTGCACAACCTTTTAGAGGTCGAGGAGCAATCTGAGATCAAAAGTCATGATAGTGCAACATCTTGAAGGCTAAAGAATAAGCTAAGGCCAAAAGTCATGTTTCCACAATATTTTGGAGGGCCAAGGGTAAGCTAAGGTAAAAAGTTGTGATGGCACGATATTTTGGAGGCTGAGGGGTAAGCTGAGATGAGAAGTCATGATAGCATGACATCTCAAAGGCCAAAGAATAAGCTAAGGCTAGAAGTCACAATTTCACAATATTTTGGAGGGCAAGAGCAAGCTGAGGTGAAAAGTCATGATGGCATGATATTTTGGAGGTCGAGGAACAAGCTGAGGTGAAAATTCATGATGGTGCGATATTTTGGAGGCCAAAAGTAGAGCTAAGGTGGAAATTCGTGATTCCACAACATTTCAAAGACTAAGTGGACCATGATATCTAAAGAAGTTAGGGAAGATCATCATAAAAAGAAGATCTCCAACCGCTTCCAGTTGAATATTCCATGCTCCCTCAATAGCTTTTGAACTAGAATGAGCCTACAAGCATGATGTTGTAACAACCTTTAGTTTTTCTATTATGTAATTAACCTAAACATACATTAAGAAAAGTAAATGTACGACTAAACTAGAGGATTAATCTCATCAAACCCTAGCCACTTTTGATAGCCAAAGCTAAGAATGTGGGCCATTGTTAACAATAAAAGTCATGGGAAATATGTTCTTTCTCTTGAAACC